>CP139504.1:55635547-55873547 GCA_021014915.2 Artemisia tridentata subsp. tridentata
TTTATTTGAAAACGATAATTATGAGGTGGAGTTTGCAAAACCGTTGGATTATTATAAACAACTTAGGTGTAAGCGGTTTCCAGGCCAAGGGAGTGGAGAAAACTTGGAAGAAGATGATCCCATGTACCAACCGATGAAGAAGAAGTTAAAAGTATCATTCGTATCATTCAAACAACGAACTAAGCTTCAGCCAGTCACTGGGAAGGTAATACAACTATATATGTTCTTCTAATATGCATTAATATAGAAGTCATTGCCTTTCTATAAGGCAAGCACAAGTAATTACACCTAGTTCATATTAATATATTATAATTGTTAGATGTGTGTATAATTTAGTTATTTAGGGCTTATCAATCGTATCACCGTTTTTTATAAGAGGGGTAATTACTCCAGAGACGGGAGATTCATATATATCGGCTAAGTTGATTTATTTGCAAGCATCAACTAATCAAGTTTGACAACACTTTGCATATTTAAGCTTCGGCTGCACAAACCATCTGGGTTTCATGTTGCTAAGAGTAGCTGCAAATGCATTGACTTCTATAATTAATGGAAATCATATATACAGTAGTATAGTAGACGTTAAGGGAACTATATATATGGTCTAAAAATTTAATAGGATAATTTGATTTCCAACTACATGATGTTTATAATTGCTTTTATTGTCTGGTGCTTTATTTTGTGTATTCCATGCATATGCAGATGGTGAACGTCAACCTACCTGATGATGTTATTCGAAATATACTAGTAAGACTTCCGACAAAGCTTTTAGTACGGTCCAAATGCGTATCAGCACATTGGAACCGTCTTATTTCAGATCCTTATTTCATGAAGGCAAAATTACGTCGAAAGATACTTCTTGTTGCCCCAGATTTTCATGCCATAGATGACAATGGACCATGCGGTGACGATGTGGTCAAGCTTCCCTATCCTTTTGAATGCCAGACGAAACGTGGTGTTGATAGAAATATTAAGGTTATTGGAACATTCAATGGGATTGTCGTTTTGGTGGTTAATCACCATAAATATGGTGATAATATCCCTAAAGAATTCACTAGTCATATAATCCTATACAATCCGCTTACCGGTGAATCTGAGATACTTCCCGATCCATATTCCCCTTTCTATGAGTACAATCATATATATGGATTTGGCTATGGTGCAACCAAAGATGACTTGAAGATTGTTAGGTTTAGAGGTTTAACTAAATCCAATTACAATTGGAACACTTGTGATGTCTTCAATCTTAAAGAGAGGTCATGGAGCACGTCAACAATCCTCATTGAAGATGCTAATTTTTGGGATGATGTGGGTACGTTTCTAAATGGATCTTTGTATTGGCGTGCACTTAGCAAGATGGTAGCTCTTAATGTTAACGAGATGGTAATTTGCAATATACATCTACCTTGTACACGCATCGCACAAACACATTTGGGTACGTTACATGGATGCCTTTGGATGATCACCCATGCGGAAAGCCGTTTTTTCAATATGTGGGTAATGAAGAAGGAAGAAGGCGTTAAGAATTCATGGTCAGAGTCACGTTTGTTGACATTGGATTTAGAAGATGAATATAAAGATAGATTCCAAGTTATAAAACTTATGGACGATGGAAGAATTCTAATGATGAGTGCTAGAAACGAACTGATTATCTACGACACATCAAAGCATTCATATAAAATTCTAAACACTTCTCCGAGTCGTATATATTACGAGTATTATATAGCAAAGGCCATTGAGTACGAGGAGAGTCTGACTTCGCCTTCAATTATATAATTGTGGTGATTAATATCTTCCAGATGTCAAATAAAAATTAGTTGATGATGAGTCTAGTTTTTTATTTTCTGCATTTGGATTTGTTTAGGATTCCATGTATTTTTATGAATCATGATGTTACACGTCAAAATTGGTTTTAAGCATTTTATTACTAGAATGTTATTGTAATAGTTGAACTATAATATTTAGATCTAAGAAAACTTTTTATCATTTGAGGACAAAACATTTCTCACATACTAAGGGACCAATCCTCACCCTCCATCTTCATTGATCCAATGGCTGAGATTAAACACAATATTTACATTACAAGGGCATTTTCGTCAATATATAAACCAAAATTTAACACCACCACACTTGTAAACTCATATTTTACACACACTGAAAATGTGTGTTTTCTTCTCCGGCTTTAATTGCTTCTCACTGAACCTCCATAACCGAATCAAAACCCTAATTTCCTTATTTAATTCATCAATTGAACATCAAAGTGATCTCTCTTCAATATCACCATTATCATTACGTTAATTAACAACCACGATTTATAAAACATAATCTGATAGGTGTGCTACGGATCAAGCTAATGGAAGTTGTGGTGTTGTTACTGCACATCCTGAGGTTAAGCCGATTGTGGTTAGGACTGAGCATCAAGGCTTGTGATGTGTTTAGGCTCGATCGTGATTTGATTTGATGTGTTCTGTTTAGTCAATTTTCGATTCGTGTAGAAGGAGATTCGTAATAAGAGGTGAGTCATATATAGGTAGGATAACCAGTTGATTTTCGAGTGCTTGTTTGCATAGCGTAGTTGTAATTGCTCTGGAATTAGTCTGTTTCTATGTTAGTTACTGGAATGAAGTTCGATTTGAATGTAATCTTGTAGCTTTGTCTGTTTATTTTTTAAATTTTGGTTGCTAAATTATGTAATTATCACAGTTTTATTGCATTATCAAACTTATACACTAGTTTTTTCGATTAATAATAACAGCTAAGAGTAGCAAATTTCCAATTAATTTGACATTCGACGTTCACGCAATGTGTGCTAGGCGAGTAAGCGATTGAGTAATGAGCTGTCAAGTTATTGTATAAATGTCACCAACATGTGTCAAGTTATTGTATAAATGTCAGCAACATGTAACTCTATAAATGTCACCAACATGTAATTTCTCTACTCTGAAATTACAGGGAAATCAGGAATTCATCTAGACAGGAAGAGAAGACTTTGCATTGCTCTCGGTTCAGCACGAGGGCTAACTTATCTACATGAGCTAGCAGATTTCAGCCTATCTAAACTCATTTCAGACACAGAAGGACACGTCTCAACTCAAGGGTACAATGGTGAGTCTCTTTATGCACTACTTTACTCCCCAGTTTGGCTGGAAGGAATGTTTGGATTTGTATCTTGAAATTATGTCTGGAGTCGAAGTGGCAACAAATGCTTATGATTTACCCCTTATTTCTGTCTAACCTATTTCACAAAATGTCCTCTTTGGTCATTTTATCTATTACTAGTAATTCGTTAAATAGTCGGATTTTTCAGGAACAAACATTTCTTATACTGAAGTTTAAAGGTAGAAATGCAGTTATGCAGTATCTCTCATAATTCGTTTTATTAGCGTTAGTTAGTTAGCATCACTTAAAGGACATTAATGTGAAAAATGAGTATATCTTATTTGATACGAGTAAATATCTATGAGATTCATTTAAAATATGGGGTAATAAGGTACTTTTATTTAACCTTCTTCGATCAGTTTAGTTGCAGCTAATCGATATATTAATTGGATCATAGTGCTGAAGACCGAAGAGAATACTTAGAGGCTCTGCTGAGAGAATGTAAGAAAGAGGAAGCTGCTCCTGTTCTAAATGGTGATGCTCTCAATTATCTCATAGCCCGGAGGTAAGTTCATTGTCCTATTAAAAAATATTAGACCTCTCTTAATGTTATTACTTACAGAAACTGAGAACATGGTATCATTGTAAATGCTTATAGATTACATCCGCTATATATAAGTTGATAACGTAATCTAGATTTAGGAACAAGAACACATAGCAAAGTTCAAACCAACATAACCAATAATAGCACTTGTTAAGTTTTCAATAAATACCAAAATCTGGTGCCACACACATGCAACTCTCTATAGATACATAATTATGATAAACAAAAAGAACAGAATAACTCAACAAATAAAAATTACATATGTGTTTCATTACGCGCCAAAAAAAATCCATCAAAGTACTTATTGCCCAGAATATTGCAATAGCATATCATCAGAATAACCTGTAAATATTAAATAAGGAAAGTGAAGTATTCGTAATGGAGAATAAAGATGCAAAGGTGCTTACAGAAGATACAAAGAGGTGAAATATACAAGAAGACATCAGACACTAGTTAATTAAGAATATTATAGAGAATATTTCCATGTATTCGGAGTACAATGTCTTTCCTTCTTCGTGATACCCCTATGAAAGGGTCCTTCGAACCCTTATGATTAACTCCTATTTGGAAATGCCATTTTTTTCTTAAATGAACCGATTATCGTAGTGAGGAGCATAGTATGCCTTTTATTACTGCTAACTGGTAATTAATAATTAGTTGAAATCACTTTGTGCAGAAATAGGATTTCTTAACTTTATTTTCTACATGGATCTATTGGTTCATTTCAGTATTAGTTGAGTAACTTCCTTGTTTGCATCCTTAAATATCCAGTGACATTCATACTTCTAATTTCAATGATGGCAGTGAATCTGAAATTGATGTATTTGAGGAAATTGATAAGAAACGCCACGAAGAGGAGCAGGTATACCCCTTGAGATCTTTAATCTGTTGCATCTATTTGGTGTATTAGATTAACAATATTAGGTGTATTGTGCAGGCTGTATGGAAAAAGTTGGTATCGGAACAAGGGGGGACAAGTAGTGAAGTGATACCTTCCCTTCCCTCCAAGCTTGTGACAGATAATGACATGATAACATTCTGTGAAGCTATGAAGGCAATTGAAGCCCCCAAACTTGTAGTTGTACCTGGTATTGGAGGTAAACGGAAGGGTGAGCTTGGGAACACACTCAACATTATGGAAGAGGAAAACGAGCAAGAGAGGTTGGTTTATTTGTTCTGGTCGGAAGGGTGGAAAGGAATGGTGGACTCGTGAACGCTGCGACGCTCCTGGTGAGAAGTATGATACTCTGATTGAAGTTCCTCCTAGTGAAAATGGTGTTCGCAATGATGCTGCAAAAGCTGTGAAGAGGATGAAGATCGAGGAGGTTGAAGATGATGATGAAATGGATGAATAAAAGAAAAGTGGAATAAACGAGTTGTATAAAAGAGTCTTGTTACTTCTGTCAAGTGTTATGTTGTTTTTTTAAATGTAAGCTGAAACACGATCAGCTTGTTTGTTTAGCATAGGTCTGTGTCTATGTTGTTAAAGTTGCCCGGTGTACTAAGTTTTGAATCAATGAAGTGAATTTGCTTATATAATATGGGCAATTCTAAGTTCCGGATTCGTAATTTTTATTCACTCATATTTGGTTATCTTGAATGCAGGGGCTAATAGGCAGTTGAACAAGATACCATAGCTGGTGTCACAAATGTAGCTCAAAACACATAGTAGGTCTATTTGCCTAATATCTTATTTTGTATCACAGGTGATACCTAATATTTTATTTTGTATCACAGGTGATACCTAATATTTGGTATGTATCACAGGTGATACCTAATATTTGGTATATATCACCGGTATCACCAGTGATACAAAATAACTTATTAGGTATCACATGTGATACAAAATAACATATTAGGTATCACTTGTGACAGTTAGACTGTAGTTAGCTACTTGTTTTTGTAGATACAAAATATGAGGTATCACCTGTGATACATACAAAATCATAGGTGATACAAAATAACATATTAGGTATCACCTGTGATACAAAATGTAGCTCAAATGTAGCACCTTTGAACAAGACGCCATAGCTGGTGTCACAAATGTAGCTCAAAACACATGGTAGGTCTACTTGCCTAATATCTTATTTTGTATCACATGTGATACCTAATATCTTATTTTGTATCACAGGTGATACCTAATATTTGGTATGTATCACAGGTGATACCTAATACTTGGTATATATCACAGGTGATACCTAATATCTTATTTTATTAGGTATCACCAGTGATACAAAATAACATATTAGGTATCACCAGTGATACAAAATAACATATTAGGTATCACCTGTGATACAAAATAACATATTAGGTATCACCTGTGATAGTTAGACTGTAGTTAGCTACTTGTTTTTGTAGATACAAAATACGAGGTATCACCTGTGATACAAAATAATAAGTAAAGCACAAATAAGGAAAAACACAAATTAAACTGAAAAAAGAGTTCTTACGGGAATTAAACGAGCCTAAAATAACCTAAAAATCAAAAATTACCTCTAGATGGATACTAAATTTACACCTCTAAGGGGTAATTTTTGATTTTTAGGTTTTTATGTTTTAGTTATAATATTTTTGTTATGCAATGTTTTTATCAAAATATTAAGAATTTGATAAGCTATTTTCATGTTGCTTATTGTGTAGACTTTTAAGCTTATTTTTTTTGCTAAATACTTGTTGTTACCTACTAACATTATGAGGTATCACCAGTGATACAAAATAACTTATCAGGTATCACATGTGATACAAAATAACTTATTGGGTATCACATCTTTAACTAGTAAAAACATTTCCAAGTTTAAACAGAACACAAACACATTAGAGTACTTAGAAATTTAAACAGACATACGACATTGTACCAACAATAAGGGTGTTCACGGGGCGGTTTAGCTCGGTTCGGTTAGAGATTTTAACTATCCATCGCAGGGTGGGTAGTTCATTTTACTATTCGAAATAGAACTGTACTAGGCGGGTACCCGCGGTTCAGGTCACGGTTAATAATTCTAAAAAATTGGTTGAATCCGATCGGAGAAACAATAACATAAATATCAAAAGTACCAGATTTCATCAAAAAAGCAAAAGGTGGTCATATTACATACACATAATATGTTGTTGTATTCTATCAAACCCATTAAAAGTTAAAACTTATTCAATAAAAAAGTTGTGTTGCAAATGGCAGTTGAACAAAGAGTTTGCGTAGATTGTAGTTACCTACTTACATTATGAGGTATCACCTGTGATACAAAATAAATTATTAGGTATCACCTGTGATACAAAATAACTTATTAGGTATCACCTGTGATACATACAAAATCACACATTGGTTAGTACTGCTAGTTGGTTAATGCTGTTCAATGGAGCTTAGTACTGCTGGTTATCTTTGTTAGTGCTGCCACTTACATGATTAGTACTGCTGCTTGTTGAAAATAGATTGTTACAGACTTTTAAGCTTATTTTTTTGGCTAAATACTTGTTGTTACACTAGCCTAATAAAGAAAAATAATTTGGGCTTAGTGACCAGCACAAAGAGTTTGCGTAGACTGTAGTTACCTACTTACATTATGAGGTATCACCTGTGATACAAAATAAATTATTAGGTATCACTTGTGATACAAAATAACTTATTAGGTATCACCTGTGATACATACAAAATCACACATTGGTTAGTACTGCTGTACACAATGGCAGTGGTGCTATTGTGCTATTTCTGCTAATAGTAATTACATTCTCTTTTCTCCATTGCAGGATGAGAGGGGTGAAGTAATATATATTTTATGCCCAACATGTCAAGAGAAAACCCAAGAGGCTACATTTCTTTCTGGAAAACGAGTTCTGCAAACATTAGGGGAATAAATCATCAAAGAAACATGTACATATTCAATTGTTAATAGGAATTCTCGATAGATCTCTTTAATGTTCATGGAAAAAAATGGTTTTCACATGGCCAATTAATGTTATTCTATAGCTTCAAATTGCTTGGTTGTATCATGTTATTGTTCATATAAAAATCTACTGAAATAATTATGCAACTAAGTACACAAGAATTGATATATACACTTAGAAACATCAATTGTACAATGTGGTTCACTTTGCAGGATGTGTCAATATTGATAAGTGATAAATAGTATCTCCTTACTCAAATCTTGACGATCCACTTTTTCCTAAATTTATAGTGCACAAAGAATCAAACTGGGGTGTGGTGTATGAACCCTCAAACAAACTCTTGTAGATGACCCTGTATGCTACTTCAGTCAAATGTAAACCATCCCAATTAGCATAAGTATTTGGTTGGGCACATGAAGTCGAAAATGGAGATGCACATTCTGTTGATTGGTTGTAATTGTATGGTCCTTTACCAGCACAACACGCCTTCAAAGCTCCATTTGGAAAACCTGCAATAATCACTCCCATTAGTCATAACAGGTATAGTCAAGTGCATCACCACGCACGCCAGTATGAAGTTTAATACAATTTCATTGATATATAACTCTAATGAGTGAAATTTCCGTGTACCAAAATCATCTGGAGATCGAAAAAACTGCATTGCAGCATTGTAGTAGTCTCCATATATTATATTGACATTAGGATGAAGCTCTCGGATTCTATTTAATTCGCTCTGCAAGAGTTCATTATGGTACTCTGCAAACTTGTTTAGCCGGATGAGGCAGCCCGTCGTGCTGTCATACTCTTCATCACTGGAGCCATAGTAGATCGTCAAAAACGCAGCTGAGCATCCGATTGGTAGGTTCCCAGGAATTAGTACAGTTTGTGCTCCTAGCTCAATGAGGTCCTGCATGCATTTCCAAAAAATTGATTTAAGTTTAGCCTACAAACTATATAATCAAGGAATGACTCCTACATTCAGAGTTGTGACAATGGTATCTATCACAAGTGGAACATAAGGTTGAATATCATCGATGTATTTTCCGGCAACTAATGCATGATTGTAATCGTTGCCCCCAATCTCTCCCATAAGAATCAAAGAACTTTGATGGAGGCTTAGCCGCTTTGCCGAAGGCGTTGCAGCGCCTAGGCCAAAGGCTTGGCCGAAGGCTTTTGCGGTTATTTTTTTTTATTTTACTACTATTATTATCCAGTGTAGTAACTGTATTCGCAACTAAACTAAACTAATACTAATCAAGACGATACGTTTTAACAATATAAAAAAGTAAACTGATACAATTCTAAACGATAACATGTAAATCATATCAATCAAACTAATTATAATCAACAACACGATATATTCGCACAATATCGCAAAATAAAAAGCTGTAAATATTTACCTCGAGTGAAATATTACTACTATTATTATCCAGTGTAGTAACTGTATTCGCAACTGCTCCTTGATTCATCATCATATCATCTTCCTTCCTACCTACCTAATAACAATAACATTAGCTTCGAATTAAAACTGATAATAATTAAAATATAAACAGAAACCCTAACTAACTAACTAACTAACTGATTAACCGAAATTAAACGAATTAAATAACTTACGATAATCAATTGAGATAGAGGTTCAAATGCTAAATAAATATTAGAATTGATCGAGGTTTGAGTAAATTAGGGATTTAACTTGATTAAAGGTTGATAATAAATTAAGCCAAAGGCTGTGCTGCCGGAAGTTATGGGGTTTTTGATCGGTTTTTTTTAGCAGTGTGTGTAGTGTGTGTTTGGTTGGAGAGAAATATGAGAAAAGATCCGTAGTTTATGTTTGTCGTAAATTTACCAAACTGTCCTTCTGCACTTATTTTTTTATTTTAGTTAGTAATTTTCTTTTATTCTCAACCATTGTTCATATTTAGATGGAGAGTGGGGATGTGTCCCTTGATATGTAAGCATTATTTGGGTTGCAAAATAACTCTCCTCTAAGACCACTTGCAGCGGTACGTTAAATGGCAACGTTAAGGGGCAGTATTTGTGATTTAACGCACGTTAACATGCGTTAACTGATGGAGCATCTGGCGTTAACGTGGCGTTAAGGGGCTGCGTTAGCCCCTTAACGTCACGTTAAGGGTTACTTTTGTAAAAAAAAAAACTTTTTTTTGGCAGAAACAGCCCCTCTCAACGGCTAGTGTGCAGGTTTCGAAAATTACATGATTGGTCCCTGCAGTTAACGGCTAGTTGTAGTTAAAAAAAAAAAAAATTTTCAAAACCAATTTCACTCTCCTATAAATACCCATTTCACACCACATTTTTTTCACACTTCCACAAATCACAACACTACATCTTACACTATCTTCTTCAACCTTCCACCAAAAAAAAAAATACGTTTTTGATTCACAATGGATCCAAACGAAGTTAACAACTTTTCAAGTGACGAAGACGATATTCAGTGGATGGCATCTGTGTACGAACAAGTTGTGCAAATGGAACAAAAAGAACAACAAGAATCCGCTGGACCTTCGAAAGTTAAAGGGCATATCTTTCGTGAACGTGAGCTTGCTGATCAACGTTTGCGTGCCGACTACTTTGATGAAGACTGTAAGTATCCGGCACGGGTTTTTCGAAGAAGATTTCGTATGAGTCGGCGACTATTTCTACGAATAGTCGAAGGTATTCAATCTTATACCTCTGGTATTGTTCCTGATCATTTCAAGTATTTTACCGAAGCGAAAGATTGTACTGGTCGAAACAGTTTAAGTATTCTTTTGAAGTGTACGTCTGCTCTACGCCAATTGGCGTACGGCACGTCACCCGATGCGTTTGATGAGTATTTACAGATGGGTTCGAGTACAGCAACGTTGTGTCTTGATAATTTTACCAAGTGCGTTATTGATTTGTTTATGCCGGAGTATTTGAGGAAACCAACATGGACCGACATTCAAACTATTTACGAAAAACATGAGTCGGTTCATGGTTTTCCTGGAATGCTTGGTAGCATTGATTGCATGCATTGGGAGTGGAAAAAACTGTCCGGTTGCTTGGCAAGGGCAATTTGGTAGGGGTGATAAAAAATACCCAACTATAATGCTTGAAGCAGTTGCTTCACACGATTTATGGATTTGGCATGCATTTTTTGGGATGGCGGGGGCGAATAACGATATTAATGTTTTGGATAACTCACCGTTATTCGACGACATTCTAAATGACGTCGCCCCTGCAGCCCCTTATATGGTAAATGGAAGGAGGTATGAAAAGGGCTATTACTTAGCCGACGGTATTTACCCACAGTGGGCTACGTTTGTCAAATCCTTCACGGCAACAACTGACGCGAAACATGCTTACTTTAAAAAGAAACAAGAAAGTGCACGAAAGGATGTCGAACGTGCTTTCGGTGTGCTTCAGGGACGTTGGGGGGTACTACGTCAACCAGCTCGTCAATATGATCTTTCGAGGATAAAGAGAATCATGTATTGTTGCATTATTATGCATAACATGATTATAAAAGATCAAAATTTTGCAATACGTGATTTTAACGACATGTGGGTGGATCCGTCTCCACGTCTGAGGCGAAATTCGTGGGTCGAAAGATGCGATGGCCAACGTCGAAGGGCAAGAGAAATTCACGATAGAGACACACACACTCGCCTCCAACGAGACCTTATGGATCATGTTTGGCAGCACCTTGAAGATCAACAAGACGATGAATAAATAATTATGATTGTCTTTATTTTTATTATGTAATTTTTAATTTCGTCGTTATTTTTATTTATTTCTTTAATTTCGTTTGTAAGTTTTTTTTTTTAAGTGTGTTATGTTTGAATGAATGTTATGTTTTAATAAATGTGTTGTTTTTAAAAAAAAATTAAAGTAGTTTATAAGTTAGGGGTTGAATTTGAAAATTTATGTATAAAGTTGAGTTAAGGTGTGTTAAAGCTGAGTTATTGATGTGTGAGTTAAAGCTGAGTTAAGTTAAAGGGTGAAAAAGCTGACGTGGCAGGCCTTAAATTTTAAAGCTGAGTTAACTGATGGAAGTGGCCTAATATTTAAGTGTTAGAAAACTTTTTATAATTGGTAAGTCAAAATGTTTAAGTGGAAAGTCAAACTAAATAGACAAAATTGAAGTTAAGCGTTAGTTAAATGTTAAGTAATAAGGTTATAGAAAGTTATATGTTGCCTTTTGATAACATTAAATGAATATTTTAGTATCAGTTTCCCTTGCTCATAATTGATATGGTTTTATATGAATTTACGAGGCATTGTCAAGCCCGTGCGTTGCACCAATTGTGTCTAAGTGTTCGTAGCTTAATGGTTGGTATTCATTAGGTTTACACTATAAACTAATTTGTATGCGTTTATGGTATGTGCAACAGGCAGGTGAAGATTATGCATTTTCCAAATTACTTTTTTCTTATTGTCAACATTTGAGGCGGGTAATGGCAAAGAACCATACAATGATGGCGAACATGGAAGCTTTAGGTCCTCGTGGTGTTGCTTTGGAATCGTTAGATGCTTTGACAAATGCTCAAGATAGGCATCGGGTATTGCTTGAAAAAGATAAATAATTTGTTGAATCAAGCGAAAGTTGGTGCATGTGAGGAAGAAGCTAATGCTATTAAGATGAATGAGTTTAATTAGTTGTTTGGTTTTATATTTTTTATTGCTATTGATAATTTATAATGTTTTGTTTGTTTTTGTCTTTATGATATTTAAAATAAATAATATTACTTATATTTAAAACAATATTACTAATCTTTATGTATTAAAACAAAGTGATACATAATTTTCACAATTAAGTACAGTTGAGGTAATTTTAATAAAATTAAACGATGGTGACAATGAGTATTATGAAATGGTGATCGTCCAACGGATGCTAATAACTATAGGTGTATTCACAATTGCATTTTGAATATAATAAACCATATGAGAAACATGAGTTAACAATATATGCAATCAACTTTATTTTAGCACGTACAGCCCAAAATGCTTTTCGATGAAAGGCCCGGTCCACATTTGAAATTACACTTATACAAACTAAAGGTTACTCATTTAAACCTAACCCTAAAAACAGACACTTTGTATTATTTAATTGTCAAAAAAAAAAAAAAAAAAAAAAAAGAGAAAAAGAAAATGAGGACAGCGGGGTTGTGGGCTGAGGTTGTGGTTAAATGCACATCAGGCTATTTTTTTCATGGTGGTGAAGATTGGTGCCAAAACAAATGATGTGGTGAAGATAGTAATAGTTGTCTATTTATAATTTTCAAAAAAGCTAACTGAAAAGATAATTATTTGCAAGCAAATGAAAAGATGCATTGACACTTTCAACTGTGTCGTTGTACCAATTGTATCTAAGTGTTCATAGTTTAATGGTTGGTACTAAAAGGGATTATATTTATATCAGCGAAATATAAAAGGGATTAGATCAAAAAATAGCAATGTACTTTTTCAAAGTTAGATTGTTTTTATTTAGAAAAGTTTACGCATTTCACAACTTATCGTATTGTGCATTATTTGAGTTATCACAATACTCGTGAAAATATCGAAAGGAAAATGATGTACTTTGATCCTATATTTTAGTTTCTTAACCATGCTTCGAATTTGAAGTAAATTTTGAAGCATTGCTCAAAATCCTCCATATATGAAAGATCATTATTCACTCTTCAAATCATTAAATATTGCAAGTATAAACTCAAAGTGATGTAAATAGATAAAGATTGGATGCAAGTAAGTTAACTTAATATGAAAAAGTTTTTAAGTTAAAGTTTAGAGTATATGATTGGAGATGTCATTTTTCGGATGAAGAATGTAAGTAAAAGATACTCTTTTTACTTCATATTTGTTGATTTTTTGAAGTATAAGTTGGAGATAGGAGTCGGTCATCTCCAACCATGTTATGCAAACTATATTTGGAAAAAATTTGGAGCATTGTTCATTCCATATTTGGAGGATCATTACTCATCATCCAAAGAACGGCTCGTAGTTTTAAATATTAGCATACAACTATAAATATGTAATTTTTGAACGTGTTTATTAATTTAGAAAACAAAAATCTTAGCACATGATTATATAAAACAAAAGTAAACAATAGTATGGCTTATGGTATATATTCTACTCAAACTCGTTTAATATTTGCTTCATTTTTTTTAACAAAAAAAGGTTTCATGGCCTTTTATTTATCCCTATTAGAGTGTTGTTATTTGAAGTAAACATGCTATCAATGTTTCACTTTATGGCATTAGTTGCAATTGGCAATAAACGACAGTTAATAACAGTAAACTTTATTTCAACCTACTATTCCCCCAAATTAGAGAGTCGCCACTTTACTCCTCAAAACAAACCCTTGTCCATCGGAAAGGTTCAACTTCAATTAATAAATAATAATAAGAAGAAATGGGTACTTTAGGGAGAGCTATCTACGTTGTCGGATCTTGGATCCGGGGTGCGGGTCAAGCTGTTGATCGTGCTGGCTGTGCTCTTCAAGGCAGTCATTTGTTTGATGAAAAAGGTAGTATTAATTAAACCCTTTTTATTTTGTTATGTGTTTGCTTGACTGAAGTTTAGATTTAAGATTAGAGTTGAAATTTTATTTTATAAAAAAGATAAGGATGTTGGTGTAGGATTTTGTTTTGGTTGAGGTTAGTAGGTTTGGCTATGTGTGTTCATTATTATCTGGTTACTGCGGAATTGAAACGGATTGCTCTTTGGGGTTTCAGTTCATGGATGGTTGGTTAAGTAGATGTAGTTGCATAAGATGTTGTGATACTGATTGTTCTTGTACTAAATGCTGTAGCTTTACTCATGTTTGAAGGTAATTCTCACGGATAATAAACAATTGGCTCATGTAAATGAAAATAGAACATAATACTAACTTCATACGTAGATGCCCCAAATGTCATTGCAACTATCATTGTTCCAAACAAACGAAAACAAACAGTTCACGCCAAAACATGACACTTAAATATTATTATTTCCCTAAATAATTAAACTCCAAACATGGCTCAAGCCATGCACAACAACTGTGTTGTTGCCAGTTTTGCTGATTCTTTGAAAATTTCAATGAGAGTCCGTCTCGGCTGCGACATACCTGTCACCATAAGTAGCCCAAAGAACCCTGGTTAAAATGGGTCATAATCATAAGCCAAACGATAAATAATTATAATCGGCTAACCTCCTTGCCTTCTTTTTTTCAGGTGTGAACTCATCATCACCAGCTTGTGAGTCTTCACCCATAATGGTCGTCACCTCGGCGTAGGAGTCTGCATACTCCAACCTAAATCAATAAGTTAATAAAGGACAGATTAGTGATTAGCCCATTCTTTTACATAGTATAGATAGATAGGTTGGTTTGAATTTAAGATTCTGCATAATCGAGTATCCTAATAAAGGCTTTGACAATGAAAAATGATTTTCTAATAGTGTTCTTAATGGATTTTCTTAAACATATTCCTCAATTTTATTTCACTTGATGATTTCCATTAGCCAACACCACACCATCAGGCTCATTCAAGAAGGTCATCTTATGCTCCTGCAGATGAAGAAGGTACTGTCTACAATAACACTATATTATAGTTTTGTGCTACAAATATTAAATATCTAAGTTTCATGTCTTTTTTTATTGCCTTTCTTTTTGTCATAGTTGATGATGGTAGCTCAAATGTCACTGCTTCAGAGGATCAAGGGACTGAATTAGACATGGCTAATGATGTAAAAACTCATTCTGAAGATCAAAGCCATCCAAACTGAGTGTTTTGTGAATGGCATTTATAAGATTTGCATGAATTTTGCATCAATTGTTTCAGAATCAAGAAACACATACATGTCTGATGAAACTATACCCATGTTGTACGCTGAGAGTTTTACCATCTTTGTGTGTGGCCTATAGAAAATGATGTGGGCATGGTGGTGAAGATTGGTGCCCAAAAAAATGATGTGGTGAAGATGGTGATAGTTGTCAATTTATAATGACTTATTTGATTGCAAAAACCATACATCTTCTGCATCTAATGAAGCTAACACTTCATATTCATCTTCCTAGTAACCGAACCACTTCATATTCACCTTCATTACTTCTAAAAACACAAACATAATTGCAGCCTCCTCAACATTTTGCATTGAATTCCGTAGCTTAAACTATGTTGCACCGTACATGTATTTGTGCACAAATACTCTTGCACATTAAATTTAGCCATTGGATCTTTATATATTATAGATACTCTTATTGCTTTATATTTTATTTCAGGGTATAAATGAGTATTGAAACGAATAAAAGCGGATTTGAAAAGAAGACTCACGAAGTTACACTTGAACTTGCTGGACAGAAGGAAGTTACGGCGTACGCACAACGTTCAACTTACGCCGTAACTATGGAAGTCACATGAAGACTAAAGTCAAAGCAGCACAAGGATACGGCGTTACTCCATCGACTAGGTTACGCCGTAGATATCCAAAGTCTTAGCCAAATTCAGTGACCATGAAGGTTGCGCCATAACCATAACAAATGGGTTACGGCGTAGAAATGCACAAAAATGTTAACGAGAGTTTTGCGGCGTAACCCTATCATTGAGGTTACGCCGTAACTATTTACAAGTCTTGAAGGCGTCTAGTTATAAGGGAGTTACGGCGTAACCCTTTACTTAAGGTTACACCGTAAGTTAGTCGAACCTATAAATACAAGCCTTAATTTTGCATTTTACATCAATCTTTTTCCATCCCTCTCCAAGGGACGACTAGGGCACCATTCCAGGGCAATTCCCAACAAACATCTACCACTTTTCAAGGGAGAATTCACCTTCAATCATCATCATTATTAGATTAACATCAAGTAATTTGTATCGAACATTATGATGCTTAATCCAATCAAAGTTTTATTCATCATTGTTTCTGCAATTTACAATATGATTGGCTAGTTACTTTATGTGTTAGCCTAGTTATGAATCTATCATTGCTTTGATTTAAGTTCCTTGTTTATTTATCATTTTATGTGGATATCTTGTTAGCCTATCGTTAGATCCCCGCGTTTTGGTAGTATTAAAGCTAGGGTATAACCTATAATGCTAGTTAGTACATGACCATTCGAACACTAGCTTTATAGGTTACATGAGGTATGACCATCATCCTTGTGTGGAAATTGACAATATGACCACCTATACTAGAATAAATGCTTAAGAAGTATGGGTAAACCTTACGTGGACCAAACGAGGGTTTAAGTGTCTAATGACACTAGATAGGTCTTATAGATAGTTGGTGCTTATTGACTATGAACTAGATACTCGACCACCCGTGACCATCAGGGTTAGGATCTTAGGAATTATAGGTTAAGTCACGATGACCATTCGGGCTTGATGACTTTAGAGCCACCACATAAGATGAGACATAGACATTGCACATAGGAACTAGATCCTCGCGTTGATAATGTAGTAACTAGGTTAGCACATCTTTCTCCCTTGATAGTTTGCACATTTCCATTTTCGTTATTTAATTCTTGAAATTTAAACAACAACTCTTAAAATCGTGACAATTAGAACTCAAGTTAGGAACCATCCATTAGCTCTTGGGACGACCTCGACTTTACCGAATACTACACTACACACGACCGGGTTCTCTGCCCGTTAGTGCATAGGTAGACGAGAAATTATAAAAATTAAAAACTAGTCTAAAATAAGCATCAAATTTTTGGCGCCGCTGTCAGGGAGCTAAATATGTTCTTAATTTGAGTTTTTGTAAATATTTTAGGATTTTTTTATTCTTTTTGCTTTTCTTTGCTTTTAGGATTTTTGGGTTTTGAATTTTAGTTTTCTTTCTCCCATCTTTTCTGTTTTCTTTGTTTCTTTTTGTATTTCAAGAAATCATGGAGATGGATCCGGATATTAATAACATGACGATGAATGAATACTTGGAGTATGAATGAGGGAAGACAAATAGATTATTGAGAGATATTCGATCGAGGAGAGCTCTTGCAAGATTGCCCCCTCTAGAACCTTCCTCTCAAACTCCGCGACCATACATCAAAGCCGGTTCTGCATTTCCGAGTCCAAAGATTATGGGAATTTTTAAAAGGTATGAGGGGTCGTATTTTGATCCTTTTCGCCATAATAAAAATGAATTTTTGGAATATCCTTATTATGATAAGGAGATTGAGGATGATAAATTTTGGAAAGATTGCGTGTCTAAGGAAGCTCCTACAAGATTACCTCTGGAATATCCGGATTTCGACGAGGAAATTAAGAATGATAAATTTTGGAAGGATTTCGTGTCTAAGGAGGCTCCTACAAGATTACCTCATCAAGATCCTTGTTTTCAATCTCACCAACCGAATACCAAGCCGGTGATGCAACCGTACATGCCACCGGTTACATATCTTGATCAATTGAAAGATGAAGGATGAAGAAACGAGCATGGATCAATCAAAGAAGATAGAAGCGATGAGCTTACGGGTTGATGAAGCAATTCCAAAAGAAAATGTGGAATCAACTACAAAACAAAATGGTGGCACTTCTAACCCTTCTTTTATTTCTATTACTAATGATCTTGTTAGTAGTCCTATACAGGTTGCCAAAAGTATGGTTGACGAGGGGCAACCCTTAACCTCACATGCCATGCACATCACACCACCTAACGACTACAACCACTGCTAACCCGATATTGGTTGAGCTTGAGAAGGAATTAGAATACGAAATTTTGGGCACTACCATGATTGATAAGGAGGCAAATGTGGTATGGAAGCAATGTTGCAAAAATCGGCCGATTAATCGGTAATCGGCCTTATACCTTGTTGATTTTTGAAAATTGGTGGAAAAATCGGCCTAGGCAAAAATCGGCCAATAATCAGTAAAAAAATCAGCCGAATAGGTCAAAAATCGGCCGAATCGGCCAAATCGGCCAAATCGGACTAATCGGTCAACTTAAAAAAAAATATTAATTTAGGCATTCTACTTAATTTGGGGATCGTTAATTTCACTTATAACGAACAATGGGCCTCATAATCAGAATTGGAGCCTTTTATTGAGGTTTGGAAACATAGTAGGCTTGGAATCAGTTAAGATCTTTAGTTTGGTCTCCAGAAATACCCAAAACTTGCAGGAAATGCCAATCCGATTAATCACCGATTAATCCCGCCTTGACCGATTAATCACTGCAGGGTGGTCGACCGCCCGACTACCGATTCATGATTTTTGCAACATTGTATGGAAGCCAATCATTCAACCACAACACGGAGTGTTTAAATCATCAAATGCATCAACTAACCCGGGTAATTTAAAGAGGGAATGACATCCCTTTTAAGGTGTTGATACAAATAATGTCTAAAAACGTTATTTATATCTTTCGATATCCTTACGTTTTGATGATAACAAAGTGTAAAAACACTTTACGTCAAAATTAACGTAAACAAGTTTTTAGTCGAAATATCCCGTTTCTACGTAAATCACTGTAGGTAAGAACAAACAAATTTACAACTTGACAAATGATCAAAGAAGTGAATTTGTGTTTTAAACTTCACATTTTTAATGCGACAAAACATTTTTTCAAAAATATACTTTACAAATTATTTTGAATTATAAAGAAATGTTTTAATTGGAAAAATAAGTTTAAAATTTATAACAGCTATTTTCCCCCCAAATTAGCTCATAACTTCCCCAAATAAACTTTTACCACTAAAAATAAAAACAGGAGTGTTTTTGTCTGGCACGGTACCACGGTACCACTAAATTTAATGGTACCGTCGGGTATTTAGTGGTGCCGTCCCCTTGTAACGGAAAAATTTTCTTTGCTTATAAATACCATTCTACTTCACAGTTTTTGGGCATCCTTTTTCACACAAAAATTTCTGACTTTAATCCCCTATTCACACTTATATTTCCTTGATCATTTAGATAGTTTTCTTTTTTTAAAGAGTGATTCTTTCATCCAACCAAAGATCACCTTCATTCCTCTATTTGTCTAAGAGAAGAACACAAAGTATCAAGAAGATACAAGGTGTTAGAGTCTTTGTGTAGTGCACTTGCATTACTTGTAGTTTACTTGTTGTATCTTGTCATACATCAAGTTGTCATTATGTTGTTTAGTTATCTTGTGTGGATCATTGTGATAGTGTAGAGATCGTGTGGATCTTGTGTTGATTGTATAGAGAGTGTCTAGATCAAGTGGATCTAAAGTAGAGTGTGTGGATCATGTGGAACGTGTGATTAGTAAGGATTGTGTGGATCGTGAGTGAGATTGGTACTAGCTAGATTAGTACTCGACATTTAGCTTAGTGTTGGAAATTGTGATAAGCGATGTTGTACGATTTTCTTCGCCTGAAAGGAGCTTGTTGACATAGTGCTTAGAACTCTCGAGTTTGATACTCGGGGAGTGGAGTAGGGCGAAGAAGGGCTTCGTTGCCGAACCACTATAAATATCGTTGTCTCAGTTTGATCTTTCCATCTCTACTCTTTATATTTATTGTTTAGACTTGATAGTATAGATAAGCGTTCATATTGGTGTCGGTTGATTTCACAAATAATCGAATCAAAGTTCTTCACAAGTAAACTTTTATAACTAACGAAAAACCGGTAAAACTATTCAACCCCCCTTATAGTTTTCCACAATTGGTACCAGAGCCAGGTCAGGCAAGATTTTAAAATAAATTGTATTTTAAAACTTGAATCGATCGATGGATTTTGACAAATATCAATAAGGGAAATATATGCAAAGACCACCACTTTTTGAAACCGATTGTTTTATATATTGGAAAACAAGATTCGAAACGTATGTGAAATCAAAAGACATTGATCTTTGGCATGTTATTACCGAGGGTGACTTTAAACCTGTTGAAAAGAATCCAGTAACTAAAAAGGATGAAATTATTCCTTATGACCAACAAAGTGATAATCTTAAAAGAAAACTAGCCAAAAATAATGAGGCTAAAATGATGATTTACAATGCTTTGCCGAAAAAGGAATTTAAAAGAATTTTTATCTGTAATACGGCAAAAGATATTTGGAAAACTTTGTTAGTCGCCCATCAAGGTAATAATCAAGTCAAGGAAAACAAGATTGATCTTCTTGTGCAACAATATGAACAATTTTCCATTTCGGAAGATGAAACTATAGATAATGCTTTTGCTAGATTTAATACTATTATCACTAGTCTTAGAGCTCTTGATGAAGGTTACTCTAGCAAGAACTATGTTAGGAATTTTTTTAGGGCTCTACATCCCAAATGGAGAGCAAAGGTCACCGCCATTGAAGAGTCAAAGAACTTGGCGACATTATCACTTGATGAACTAATAGGAAACTTGAAAGTTCATGAAATGATAATCAAGAAAGACTCCGACATAGTCAAAGGCAAAAGTGAAAAAGTTAGATCTCTAGCATTGAAAGCCAAGAAGGAGTCTAGTGATGAGGAAAGTTCGGATTCCGATAGTGAAGACGAACAGTATGCATTAGTGGTTAGAGACTTTAAGAAGTTCTTTAGAAGAAGAGGTAGATTTGTAAGACAATTTCGTGATGAAAAGAAGTCGTTCCAAAAGAACCGGAATGACAAGAAAGAAAAGAGTGATAGAAAATGCTTTAGATGCGGAGATCCAAACCATCTCATCGGAGAATGTCCTAAACCACCGAGAACCAAGAACCAACGAGCACTCGTAGGAGGTTCTTGGAATGATAGCGGTGAGAAAGAAGAGGAGAAGCCAAATGTCGAAACATGTCTTATGGCTCAAGCTTCAAATGAGGTGCATTCTGACTCTTCTTACTATAGTGATGATAATTCGTCAATAGATGATAATATATTATATGATGAGTATAATAAATTATGTAAAGTAAGTTCTAAAATTATAACTAGAAACAAAACGCTAAAAGCAACTTTGCATAAACTTGAAACAGAAATTTTAGAACTAAAAGACCAAGTCAAAAGCCTTGAGAAAAGGAAAGAATGTGATTTGGACGCGAATCATGCCATAATATTAGATTAGAAAACGTAGAACTTAGGAAAAATGCGTTAAGGATCATTAAGTTTGAAAAAGGAAAAAAAACACTTGATGACATGTTAGATAATATTAGATTTTAATCCAAATGAAGCTTCGACAAGTAAAACAAAACAAGTAAAATTTGTCAAACCCACAAGTTCTGTCGAAACAGAGGACGGTACCATTAAAGGTACAGATGGCACCACTAAAATTAGTGGTACTGTGGTACCGTCTGGTGCAAAAGACATAACTGAGTCGAGTCTGAAAAATAACTTAAGTCCTAAACTAAGTCGCATAGTAGTTAACAATGTTAAAATACATGTTGCTAGTAAAAAGGAGGTCAAAAGTTTTTACAAACCTTTGTCAGCCCCCGGACTTGGATTTGTAAAACCCGATACTAGATCAAAGACTTCTCCACCTAGAAAAACAAATGTTCCTAAACCTCGGTCAAGAACTCCTCAACCAAGAAGTAACTTTAGAAGACAAAGTTATCCAAGTAACTATCCCGTAACTTGGAATAAACTTTAACAACGAAGTTACTTGCCATGGGAAATTTGTCCTCCGTTCCAACATCCTAACCAAATACAACAAATGCATGGGATGTTTAACACTAACAATTTTGGACCCATGAGATATTGGGGACCAAATGTTTGAGTTTTTGTCTTGCTAAATAGAAATGCTTGAGAATCGACTTGGAGTCCGACGAATGAGTTAAGAATAGTGGGTGCACTAATCGCATGACGAAAGATCATAGTCTATTCTCATCTTACAAAGAATACAATGATGGTAATGTTACATTTGCTAGTTAAAGGGCAACATTGTTACACCCCGTGCCCGCTTAGACCAAAATTTAAAACTTTTTGCGCGGAAACGCTTGACTTTTACGGACATCCTATTACTCTTTTGACCATTTATAAAAATCCATAAACATTCAGACCATGAGACTATTTTTAAATGAAACTAGACTCAATTACCTTTGAAACGACGGGTGGCGCGACCCGTGACAACTTACGGTGTAAAAGATATGATTTTTCAAAGATTGCCGAAAACTACCAAAGGACCTCCATCCGATCGGATGGAGGCTTCTGTCATCCCGGAGCCACTTTCAAGTCCCGAACTTGAAAGTCCGACCTCCCGAACTTGATATTTCACCAAACCTTCCAGATTTACTTATTTCATTCATAAGCTCATTTCCATACAAACATTCATCGTTTGACCCTCGGAATAGTACTTTACAAGATGACGGGTTTTGCACAAAAACCCTTTTTGACCCATTTACACTTCAAACCATCCTTACCAATTCATTTGCCCACCAAACTTGGCCAACATCATTACTTTAACATACTAAACATGTTCCATAGACACATGACCCGTTTGCAACCCAAAATGGGTATATTTACACTTAATCCAAACGCCCCTTTAACTTTGACTATAAACACTTAAAGCATACTTTGACACAAGATTGACCGCCAAAACATTACAACGACCTTGACATACATTTTTCCACTTGGCTACACTTTTCAACCCATTATAGGACCAACGGGGGTACACCATTGAAACGAGCTCGGTATCTACCTAAGCTATACTTTCTTACCAATCTTCTATCATTGCATATATCGAAACCTCGATCCTTAATCCAAGCAATTGCATCACACATGAGCCTACGAAACATTAAACACTTAAACCATAAGCACAAATGCTTAGTAAGTAACACGGGTATAACTTAACATTATACTTCATTCAACACATTACACATTATACAACCATTAATCCAAAACAACATTAACATAGGCACATACCTTGACCTCTTAAAGCCTTAACCTTCCTTATTCCTTATTCCACTCTTGACTAACTCTAACTAATCTTATATCCTCTTACACATAAATACCATTATGCTAAACAACCATAAACCTTAACACATTAAGCCACATAACACATAATGCATAGAAATCATTATAACTTTACATTATACCAGTTTACTTATCTTGAATCCAAGATAAGCCTAATAAGAGCTTCATTATCTTTCATCATCATCCTTATCACCATCTTCATCAAAACCTATTTACACATTTAATTAATATAATCAACAAAGGGTTTATATAACCCATATAAACTTACCCATCTTCCTTCCTACATCATCATATGATCATACCTTAATCATATGATGACTTCCCACTTAATTCATACATCTTAACCTCATTAGAATCGAGGATGGGGAGTACTTACTTGAGGAAGATCATTGCTAGGACTTAACCCTTGCTTTAGAACCTTAAACTCTTCATGGATTAGTCATCAACTTCATCTTCTTCTATCCTTTTCTCTAATAACCGAACCACACAAACACATACAAGAAAATGGTGGAAACTTGTAGAAGTTTGTGGATAACTAGATATTTATCTAGTTCTTGAACTAGTTTAGTCATATGGCAACATTAGTCCTTCAATTCCCTTTTCTTCTATTTTGGCCACACCTTATCTTATAATACATTTAACACTTATTACAACTTTAGTCCTTTAAGTCTATTTCCTTTCTAGTTGTGCCACCTAATACTTTCCATAACCATATAACACATTCTTTGACTATTGGGTTTGACTATAACGCAACATTCGTTGACTAGTCAATCACGTTAAGTCCTTAGTCAATTTCATCTAGGGTGAGGCCTATTTGTACCCGAGAAATGGGTGTTACAAACATCACAGGCGAAGGTACGATCTCTCAATACTCCCTCGCTATTTGATATGTTGAGCATTGATGGGCGTGCGTTGGAGTAAAGTTTTGGCAGTTTTAATGCCTACTCAAGTTTTAAATTTATATTTAGCCGACTTATCAATAACACACACACTTAACGAGCAGTGTACCCGGTCAGTATGAAGATAATGGTAAGTAGAGTGTCGATCACTAAGAGTGGAACGTATTATCTCGTTATTCTAATCAGTATTTTAATATCCTAACGCAAGGGGGTTTCAGCCTGAGAGACTGGCACGATTTGTTTGCAATTAAATAATAAAATAAACCAATAGGCACGAATCAGCAAGTAGCACACACGTACACAGATAGATACTTGAGACAATAAGAGGGCTGTCCTTATGATTAAGTAGATTGTCACTTGTTTTATTGATAGCTTTATATGAAGTGTATGTAGTTAACCCTTTCTCGTTGGTCCTATTCTTATCGGCGAGTAAACCCTTAATGATTACTTATGTCTAAAAGTTATTCCTAAGTGATCAATTTAGTAATAACCGTGGGAGCCACATTATGTCCCGCAGTCAAATGCCCGCAAGCCACTAATAAACACAGAGGTTATCAATGCACTAATAAGTAGTAACCAAAGACATCAACATATAAACTTTAATTGATGGGAAAGCAAGTATTAAAGGGAGTGCAATCTTTCGTTGTCACATTACACAAGCCACCAATCCTGATGAATTAAAGTTTGCTAACACAATAAAACAAAACTACTTAATGAATTAAACACATGCAGCACCTTCTTACAGCTCTTGTATCTTTGATTTGGGTGTGTCTTGTGCTGCCTCCTTGACTGAATTCGTCCTTTGGTTCTTCTGTTCGGTCTTCGAAACTTATATAATCTCTCGAAATTCGTCTGGTCTTGGGGTATTTATAGTTTCTGTCTGAGGGAAGATGCGGCGCATCTAAGGAGTAGATGCGGCGCATGTACTTAACTTCGCGTGGGGTCCAAGATTATAATATTCAGGAATATTCGTACACCGCCAGAAGATGCGGCGTAACTCCATGATTAGATGCGGAGCATGTCCTCTTGTATCTTGGATCGTATCTGGTGATATCTTGATAGAGATGCGGCGCATGTCATGAGTGAGATGCGGCGCATCTGGAGCAGATTAGTCTTGATCTTCTTCATTTCAGTAGACTCTTCACATTATGCATGTTTTGCTCCATTATTAGTCCAAAATCGCTAAGTTTCACCAAATGCTTGTTTTTACCTGAGAATTACAAAAGTAAACGATTAAGTATCAATCCTCATACATAATATAGTAAAACAAGTCAATTTAATAGGATAAATGATAGTAATAAAATGTACTTATTTGAGTTCATCAAATATCCCCCCACTTGAACTTTACTTGTCCCCAAGTAAACCTTAGAATTTCTTTTATGAAAATGTATCCTAAAAGATGTTTAGGATTTATTTTTATGTTTAAGCATGTATTCGTTTATTTCATAATCACACAACTAAACACTTAACGAATTAGAAGTATAATAAAATAATTTGATAAAAGCAAATCTAATCGTTTAACTGTCCAGTCGTGACGAATATTCTATCATAAGCTTGGCAAGTATACACATCTCCACCACTAAAGCTAAGGAATAACAAGTCTAAAGCGGTAAAAAGGGTTTTTAGGCTTAAGGGTTAATTATTCTTTTTCACTATCGATTTCAAATTCCAGAAAAGGCGACAAAATCACAAATACATGATCGAATCCACGAACACGATACTTGCAATTGCTCAAATCCTTAACTCGAATAGGCTAAAGATAGGTCCAAACTTCACCAATAATAATATATCAAAAAGGGCGACAAAATCATAAATACATAGCCGAATCCACGACTACGATACTTAAGATTGCTCAAATCCCTAATCTCAATAAATCAAAGGTTTGGTTGGATAAAGAATAATAAAGGGTATGGTTAACATTTGGGATATAAATTGGTGTAAAAATAAAAATAAACAAAACAAATAAATTAAAATCCTAAGTGTGGTTAATCACTATCCCAACCATCCCATGAATAAGACTCATATCATAGAATAACTCACGCTTTAACACTTGAAACACACGCTTTAGGTAGACACGAATTATACTCAACAAGATCTTAATCAAAGAATAAACCTTAATTGGCGTTCCCATAACTGCCAATTCCCATTCAATCCATAGATATAGTACAACAAATAGTGGTGATATCGACCACTTACATAACTTTACATAAGTTGGTTAAAACTAACTTCCAACTTTTCTTTTTTTCTTTTTCTTTTCTTATTTTTTCGATTTTTTTTTTTTTTTTTTTTTTTTTTTTTTTTTTTTTTTTTTTTTTTTTTAACTTGAAACATAAGCATAGATGTGTAAAATTTCACCACATCACTACAACTTTCTTTCCGGATAATTTTTCTATACTTTTCATACTTCAGAAATAACGGTAATAGTGAAAGTAGTAAACACACGAAAAATAAACTCAAAAATATATAATATTTACTTTCACTCCAATTGCATTGTGCAATTTCCCGACCTAACCATAGATAATGAATTACGCACGCGAACACAGGTAATGTAAGGAAACACACTTTGCCTATAGCAATTAACCAACCACGGATTCTAATCTACAGGGTAGGCTAAGGTGTAAGGGTGTAACGAAACATTTTAAACATAGGTGTAAGAAACGAAAGGAATGGCTCTGAGGGTTTTTCTAGGGGTATCTTACTCTAAAAATGAGAGTAACAAAAGGGTTTATACGGGGGTTAACTAACCAGTGTAGTTAGTTAATAACACATAACATATAATAGGCTATTTTGGGTGTAATCCTAGAAATTTACCAATTTAGACAAGTCATTCCAATTATATAAAATAATACTCATTATGGTGGTCTCGAATAGTATACAAGCCAAGTTCTAAAGTTTACAAGTCACCGGCACACTCATAGATTTGTGAATTTTGGAAAATCACGATTTTTGAAAATAACGTCATGTGTGCAGCTATGCAACTTAGATCTTAAACAAAAACATGCTAAAAAAAATTTTTAAGTTTGATATATTAAGCACATTTTAAGCATAATTTTTAAAAAAGTTTAGGACAAGTAAATGTTAAGTGTTCTAATTCTCCAATCCCCCCACTTAAGTTAAACAACGTCCTCGTTGTTTGTATAAAAGGTTAAAAACTGGAAAATAAAAGAATTAGAACAGAAAAACTCCCCTGAGATTTGCTCGGTATGATCCTCCATTAGTATAAGAGCAAAAATCATCTTTCTTGTGGATTAGAACGTTAAAGCTTCATACTTGATGTATCCACAGGAAATCCAGGAAACTATAATACCACCAACACTTTAAGACACACCTAAGATAAGAAAGGTTCAAACTTGCATAATACATTAGTAGTTAGATAAAAATAAAACTTAAAAATTAAAACTGAAAATCATCAGGTCAGTCGATGCGCCGTATCTTATTGAAGAAGATACGCCGTATCGAGCCTGGAATAAATACGGATCAGAATAAAGATGCGCCGCATCCTTAACCAGGGATGCGCCGCATTAAAAATAAACTGATAAAGAGTTTTAAAGTCGAAAATAAAAATGCAGAAAAATAAAATAGGATATGACCATTGCAGGAGATGCGTCGCATCTCAGAATTGAGATGCGCCGTATCCTCATGCGGGCCTGACTGACTCGATTACAAAATAAGAAAATAACACAAAAGATAAGCATGGGTTGCTTCCCACGAAGCGCTTCTTTTTGTTCGAGTCACGAGCCTGACTCCACCCTTATTTACTGTGTAATAGGGTGTTGTTCCCCCCACTTGGGATCAAGTGCGGATGATAGTAGCAATAAACACGAAAAGAGTGTAAATTTGCTATTAAAGATGGAAGAAATAAATAAACATCATACCTTGGCAATATATGTACATCATTCATATTCATACCCGGTTTGGTTGATAAATTGGATGACTTGACCATTCCATCTGAAAGAGTAGTGTGTTGAGGAAAAATGAGTCTCCTTTCTCCTTGATTAGTCTCTTTGGTAGTAAGGCGTCCCTCGACTTCCGCAGAAGATGAGAAAGGGTCTTTAGCAAGTAAAAGTTCGAGCTCCTCAATATACTTCATAGGGTCTAAATCATCATCTTCATCAATCATAGCAGTGTTTAAGAGCTCATCACCAAATTCATCCTCCAGCTCCACTAAATACGGGTTGATCACAGGTGCTTTAATAGGTAGTGTAATAAATATCACCTCATCATCAATTTGTTTTGCAACCTGTTTAGGAAAACTAGCAAGATTATTAGTAACAGGATTAATAATATTAAATAAATTTGTACCACTTTGTGTTGTAAGTGATTCCAATTCATCTTGTGAATCTCCATCTTCAACTAGTGGTCTTGCAATTTCAGCATCGTCCCGAATTTCATCCTTAAATAAGTAATCCCAGACTTCTTCAAAATCCCTCGTTGGGTCAAAATCTGGTTGAGGTATGTCATCATAAACTATGGCGTCAAATGGTTCGAAATCAAAATTAGAATACTTTTCATCTTCATCCGTTCGATTGTCTAATGGTGGTAATACGATTGCAGAATATTCTTCAACGTACGGTTCCGTATACACATCATCTTGTGCAATATCCGGAGAAAAAGTACTATCAATAACAATTTCCGGAATTGGTTTAACGGTATATGAATCTTCTTCATCATCACTTGGCATACACCAGGTGTGTTGAAATGGCAATTTGTTTCTTTCATTCCTTGACTTTTCTCGTCCAAGAATCAAGTATTCTTCCATAGTGATTTCTTTCGTATCAATGACTTGTGCACCATATCTTGCTCTTTCCCAATCGTAGATCCCATTATTGCTCAAGGCTTTTTCCTTTCCAAGTCTGATATATTCTTCCATTGTAATATCCGGATCGTCCATCTTCCTGAAATAAAAACTTACTCGTGCAAAAGAAGAGTGAAACAATCAAAGTAAAATAAAAGCTTCTGATATCTTCTGTTGATGCGCCGTATCCTATAAATGGGATACGCCGTATCTTAATACGTTAA
Source organism: Artemisia tridentata subsp. tridentata (assembly GCA_021014915.2). Lineage (NCBI taxonomy): Eukaryota > Viridiplantae > Streptophyta > Magnoliopsida > Asterales > Asteraceae > Artemisia > Artemisia tridentata. Next base: position 55,664,840 of record CP139504.1, read on the forward strand.
AAATAAGTCAGACTTTTATTCAAAAAATAGATACGCCGCTTAGAAATTTGAATGCGCCGTATCAATTTTAATTATCAAAAATCAACTTATCTAATTAAAATTAAATGCGTCGTATTAACGAAAGTTAATGCGCCGTATTTTCGTTACGTTTAAAAATAAATATCGATTTTTGATTCAGAAAGATGCGCCGTATCGATATAGATCGATGCGTCGTATCTGTTTAATAATTCGCAAACTGTTTTTAATTAAAATAATAGATACGCCGTATCTACGAAAGCAGATGCGTCGTATGGCGTTAACGTTTAGAAAATTTTTTTATCAAAAACAGATACGCCATATCTGCTAAAGCAGATGCGTCGTATTGCTTTATCGCTTAGAAAAATTTTTCTTATTAAAAACAGATACGCCGTATCTTGGGGAAAAGATGCGTCGTATCGAATTAATTAAACGCGTTGTATTTTTAAAATTAAACGCAATACGCCGTATCTGAGAGATCAGATGCGCCGTATCGTTTGATTTAGCACAGTACAACGATAGCAGAACAGAAAAATACGAAAAATAAAAACAAAAAATAAAAACACACAAACAAAAATAAACACACAAAAATAAAAGTAAAAGCAAACAATTAACACACAATACAACAAATATGCAAAATAGTACAATGATGCAATTAATCTAATAAAAAGAAAAACCTAATTAAAATACTAATCAAATTAACAGATAATAACAATTCACTCCCCGGCAGCAGCGCCAAAAACTTGATGGGCGTGCGTTGGAGTAAAGTTTTGGCAGTTTTAATGCCTACTCAAGTTTTAAATTTATATTTAGCCGACTTATCAATAACACACACACTTAACGAGCAGTGTACCCGGTCAGTATGAAGATAATGGTAAGTAGAGTGTCGATCACTAAGAGTGGAACGTATTATCTCGTTATTCTAATCAGTATTTTAATATCCTAACGCAAGGGGGTTTCAGCCTGAGAGACTGGCACGATTTGTTTGCAATTAAATAATAAAATAAACCAATAGGCACGAATCAGCAAGTAGCACACACGTACACAGATAGATACTTGAGACAATAAGAGGGCTGTCCTTATGATTAAGTAGATTGTCACTTGTTTTATTGATAGCTTTATATGAAGTGTATGTAGTTAACCCTTTCTCGTTGGTCCTATTCTTATCGGCGAGTAAACCCTTAATGATTACTTATGTCTAAAAGTTATTCCTAAGTGATCAATTTAGTAATAACCGTGGGAGCCACATTATGTCCCGCAGTCAAATGCCCGCAAGCCACTAATAAACACAGAGGTTATCAATGCACTAATAAGTAGTAACCAAAGACATCAACATATAAACTTTAATTGATGGAAAGCAAGTATTAAAGGGAGTGCAATCTTTCGTTGTCACATTACACAAGCCACCAATCCTGATGAATTAAAGTTTGCTAACACAATAAAACAAAACTACTTAATGAATTAAACACATGCAGCACCTTCTTACAGCTCTTGTATCTTTGATTTGGGTGTGTCTTGTGCTGCCTCCTTGACTGAATTCGTCCTTTGGTTCTTCTGTTCGGTCTTCGAAACTTATATAATCTCTCGAAATTCGTCTGGTCTTGGGGTATTTATAGTTTCTGTCTGAGGGAAGATGCGGCGCATCTAAGGAGTAGATGCGGCGCATGTACTTAACTTCGCGTGGGGTCCAAGATTATAATATTCAGGAATATTCGTACACCGCCAGAAGATGCGTGCGTAACTCCATGATTAGATGCGGCGCATGTCCTCTTGTATCTTGGATCGTATCTGGTGATATCTTGATAGAGATGCGGCGCATGTCATGAGTGAGATGCGGCGCATCTGGAGCAGATTAGTCTTGATCTTCTTCATTTCAGTAGACTCTTCACATTATGCATGTTTTGCTCCATTATTAGTCCAAAATCGCTAAGTTTCACCAAATGCTTGTTTTTACCTGAGAATTACAAAAGTAAACGATTAAGTATCAATCCTCATACATAATATAGTAAAACAAGTCAATTTAATAGGATAAATGATAGTAATAAAATATACTTATTTGAGTTCATCAAGCATGTAGAGAACTTATGATCTAACTTAGTTAATAAAAATTTAATGGACGTGAAAAGTGCATCCCTAAATGGTTTCATTAACGAGGAGGTATATGTAGTACAACCTTAGAGATTCGTTGATTTCTAAAAACTAAACCATGTTTATAAACTCAAGAAAGCGCACTATGATTTTAAACAAGCCCCCAAAGCTTGGTATGACAGATTAAAGGCCTTCTTGCTTAAACATGAAATGGTTGATAACACACTTTTCATGAAGAAATAAAATTCACATATCATCATTGTTCATATATATGTCGATGACATTATATTAGGCTCAACTTGTCCAGAAATGTGCGATGATCGTTCAAAGATCATGCATGACAAGTTCGAGATAAGCATGATGGGTGAATTAAATTTCTTCCTTGGTCATCAAATAATACGAATGGAAGATAGTATCTTCTTTAATCTAAGTATATCTATATATATAAGATGTTTAACTTGGAAAAATCTAAACCTATGAAAACGCCCATGTCCGCGGAGACGAAACTCACAAGAGAAGATGAAGGTGAGTACGTGGATAGTACTTAGTATAGGGGTATGTTGGGAATTAAACTAACAGTTAGTACGGCCAAGTCTAAATTAGTACTGCTGAAGGTTTACTGAAGAATATACTAACAATACTAAGTTAGTTAGTACTGCTGATATAGAAAGTTAGTACTGTTTATAAGATAAAGATAAAAGCCGTATGAAGATATATATGGAAAAGATGTAATGTATATCTTATTAAGTTAGATTTATACGGTAGATAGTTTACTTGTAAAGGACTCCTTGTCCTATAAAAGGAGATCCTAGGTTAAGTTTTACGTACATGCATTATTGATAGAGCTTCAAGGTCTCATTGTAACTCTAGTGATATTCTAAGATCACTCATAATATATTGAAGCTAATCGTTTGGTTAATTAGTGTGTTATTACTTTTACTGTTACATTAATACAATCACATACATCACCAAACACAAAATCTTCTAAGTACTTGGTAGTAAATTCCGTGTGCTACTAAGTATATACTCAAAGTATCCTCAACACAATTCGTGTGTTTAGATCCGGTCAAGTGGTATCAGAGACAGGTTTCTGATACTTTGTGTTTAGAAGATCCAGAAGTACTTACTAAGAAGATGGACATGGAAACACCACAAACCTCAATCCTTGCCAAACTCCCCATGCTGAAACAGAATGAATATGATCTATGGCGGCTCAGAATTGAGCAATATTTCATGGTGCAAGACTATGCACTATGGGATATCATTATCAATGGTAATTCCTTCAAACCGACTACTTCTGAGGAAACGCATGCTGATGGTTCCAAGACAACAAAGCTCAACACTGAACCAGTGACTAATGATGAGAGAATTAAGAAGAAGAATGATCAAAAGGCTAGGAATTTGTTACTCATGGCAATTCCTAATGACCAAGTGCTGAACTTTAGCCATTATGAGACTGCTAAGACTCTTTTTGAAGCAGTGGTGGAGAGATTTGGTGGCAATGAAGCTACCAAGAAGGCTCAAAGAACTCTCCTTAAGCAGAGTTATGAGAACTTTAGTGCGTCAAGCAATGAAACTTTGGATCATATCTTTAATAGGCTTCAAAGGATCATTAGTCAACTTACTGTATTAAAGATTGTGATTCCACAGGAAGATCTTAACATGAAGTTTCTTAATAGCCTACCTGCTGAATGGAACACTTATGTTGTGGTCTGGAGTAACAAACCATAGCTGGAAAAGATGACATTGAATAAGCTCTACAACAATCTCAAGATTGTTGAGCAGAAGGTGAAGAAGAGTGGAAGCACCATTGCTAGTTCTAGAAATATGGCATTCTTATCTTCTCCCAGCAGTACCAGTCCTGAAGAAAAAGAAGCAGCTTGCACTGCTAGCCCAAAAGTTGGCACTGCTAGTGTAAAAACTAGTACGAATAACTTAGGTGATGAAACCATTTATGCCTTTGTGTCAGAACAATCAAGTGGGTCACATATCTATAATGAAGATCTTCTTCAGATTAATGAAGATGACTTAGATGATATAGACTTAAAGTGGCATATGGCTTTATTAAGCATCAGGGCAAAGAGATATTTTCAAAGAACTGGCAAGAAGCTTATTCTAAATGGTGGAGATGTTGCTGGGTATGATAAGTCCAAAGCGGAGTGCTATAATTGTCACAAGCTAGGGCACTTTGCCAGAGAATGTAGGAGTCCAAGACAACATGATAGCAAGACTAAAGGGTACAGAAATCAGCAGAGTAATAGAAGAACAATGAATGTGGAAGAAAACTCTTCCAAAGCAATGGTAGTAGTGGATGGAGCAGGTTTTGATTGGAGCTTTATGGAAGAGGAGGAGGAAGCAGCCAACATTGCATTGATGGCCTTTTCAGACTCTGAGGTACATATAGTTAAAAAATGTTCAAACTCTTGTCATGCTTTAAAAGATTATGAAACCCTTAAGAAACAGTATGATGATCTTAGAGTAGAATTTAATCAAGTAAGCTTTAGTCTGTCAAACCATAAAGAGGACTAGCTATTTTGGAAGAACAACTTATTTTTATAGAAAGAATGAATCAAACTTTAATGATTACATAGCTGTTTTAAAGAGGGAGTTGCAGTTGAAAGATGATAAAATGAGTGGGCTTGTATATGAATTAGAGAAACTTAAGAAATAAAAAGAGAATATACAGCTAAGTGTTGACACTCTGGAGCATACATCTAAAGGAGTTCAAAAGATAATAGATAGTCAAGTGGTCAATAAGGCTAAATCTGGTTTAGGGTATAAATCTGTTGCACCCCCAAATAGAGGAATGTTTGTTCCACCAGGAATTGACCTAGCTTATACAGGTTTAGAAGAATTTCAAGATATTGAGTTTCCTGGTTATGGCCCTAAAATCAATAATAATGCTCCTAAGTTTGTCAAGGCTGAGACTTCTGTTAAAAACTCAAGTGATTCAGATGCTCCAATTATTGAGGATTGGGCTTCTGATGATGATGAGGATGATAAGGTTAAGGTTCAGATCAAAGAAAGTGCATCTAAGAATAGGTCTGAGGTCAAAACAAAAGTAAAACATATTCCTAAGGTGGTAAAAAGTGAAAAAGTAAAACCAGTTAGGAATAATGTAAAGTATGCTGAGATGTATAGGACTAAGAACAGATCACCAGTTCCTAAAGGTAATCAGAGGAACTGGAACCACTCAAAATCTAAGCAATTGGATGATGAGTTTGTCATGATAAATAAAATATGCTTTGTTTGTGGAAGTTTTGATCATTTAGCTGCATACTGTGAGTCAAACCCATGGAAGAAGAAAGTCTTTGGAAAATCCAGGGTGTATAGGAACACTAATGATAGGGTAAATCAACACAGTTTTAACAGATTGACCCACCCTAATCATAAGATGACACCCAAAGCAGTTATGGTGAAATCTGGGATTAAGCTAATTTTAACTGCTAGACCAAATAAGAAGGCTAATAACAAACCAACTATTTTAGGTGCAAAATCATTTTCAAAGCATACACAAGCAGTTCATAGACCCTTTAACAAGAAAACAGCATCAACCAATCAGCAATGGGTACCTAAAGTTAAAAATAATAAACCAGCAGTCTGTACTGTTAAGTCAGCAGTTTCAACTGCTCGACCAACAGTTCCTACTGTTAGGAACCTAAATGCTGTTATAGGTAAATGGGGCAATGCTGCAAAGGCCTCAGCACATTGGGTTAGAAAATCTACCAAACCCAATGGTGCATCAATGACTTTTAATAAATTTTCTCATATTGATGCACAAGGCAGATCCAAGCCAGTGATGGTTTGGGTCCCCAAAAGGCACTAAAACCTTTATTTTGTGTGTAGGAACATCCTTCAAATGGTGAAGAAGACAGAGGCAACTCAGATAGTGGGTGTTCCAGGCACATGACTGGTAACATGTCATACCTTTCAGACTTTATTGCTCTGGATGGAGGACCTGTTATCTTTGGAGGTGGTGTTGAAGGAAGGATTACTGGTAAAGGTGTCATAAAAACTGGTAATCTTGATTTTGAGAATGTTTATTTTGTACCAGAGTTAAAGTACAACCTCTTTAGTGTGTCACAGATATATGATAAAAAGAATAAGGTTCTTTTTACTGATACCGACTGCCTTATTCTTTCTCCTGATTTCAAGCTGCCTGATGAAAATCAAGTATTGCTTAAAATCCCCAGAAAGGGTAATACATACAGTATTGAGATGAACAACCTTGTTCCTAAAGAAGGTCTTACTTGCCTTGTTTCAAAAGCCACATTAGAGGAATCAATGCTGTAGCACAGAAGGCTTGGTCATGTTAATTTCAAAACCATTAACAAAATTGCTAAAAATGGTTTTTTAAGAGGTTTACCTAACAAAACTTTTCAAAATGACCAAACCTGTGTTTCTTTCCGTAAAGGAAAGCAACACAGAGCTTCCTGTAAGCCAAAGGTGCATAACTCTAACAATCAAGCTCTATACATGCTTCATATGGACTTATTTGGTCCAACTTCTGTTAGCAACTTGAATCATAAGAAGTATTGTCTTGTTATCATTGATGATTATAGCAGATTTACCTGGGTTTACTTTTTAAGAACTAAGGATGAAACTAGTGAAATCCTTAAGTCCTTTATAACTGAGGTAGAGAACCTAGCTGATAGGAAAGTTAAAATAATCAGATGTGATAATGGGACAGAATTTAAGAACAAACTTATGGATGAATTTTGCAAAGAAAAAGGTATTAGAAGGGAATTCAGTGTAGCTAGAACCCCACAGCAAAATGTAGTAGCTGAAAAAAAGAATAGGACTTTGATAGAGGCTGCTAGGACAATGTTAACTGACTCTAAGTTGCCTATTTCATTCCGGGCTGAAGCAGTTAGTACTGCTTGCTATGTTCAAAACAGGGTTTTAGTGGTTCAACCTTACAATAAGACTCCTTATGAGCTTTTCAGAGGTAGAACCCCTGCATTAAGTTTCATGAAACCTTTTGGTTGTCATGTCACAATTCTCAATACCAAAGACCAACTAGGAAAGTTTGATGGGAAATATGACGAGGGTTTCTTTGTTGGGTATTCTTTGCACAGTAAGGCTTTTAGAGTGTACAATAAAAGCACTAGGCATGTAGAGGAGAACCTGCACATAGAGTTTCAGGAAAATATACCTAATGTTGCAGGTGGTGGTCCTGATTGGCTGTTTGATCTTGATATACTTTCAGATTCTATGAATTATGTGCCTATTACAGGCGCAAATACTAACCATGATGCAGGTTCAGAAGAGGAGGATGAAGATCAAATTTTGATGCCAATCCTGGAAGATAGCCCATTGTGTGGTACTTCTCCAAAGAATGATGATATTCCATCATCAAGTGGTGTAGACAAAAAGAAAGATGTTGATGATAACAGTGGACATAATGGTAAAGAAATAGAAATTCCTGAGAGCAGTACAAATGGTGTTAGTACTGCTGAGCCAAATGTTGATACAGCTGGATCAAGTCAGGCTAATATTGATTCATCAGTTAATGCTGCTTCCCAAGTTGATGATTCTGATTTCTTTGGAGTTGGTCTGCACAATATGGCTATTAACTACGCGACTCCTTCTACTCCCCAAACAATCGTTCACAGGAATCATCCACTTACCAATGTGATTGGAGATGTACAATCTGGAGTCAAGACTAGAAGGAAGATACAAGATCCAGATCATCATGGTTTTCTCAGTATGGTATATGAGGAAAAACAACATGAAGATGAGCATGAGTGTATGTTTGTATGTTTCCTATCTCAGATAGAACCTAAGAATATGCTAAAGGCTTTAGAAGAATCTAGCTGGGTTGAGGCAATGCAAGAAGAACTGCTTCAATTATAAATTCAGAAAGTTTGGGTTCTGGTTGATTTGCCAAAGGGCATGACAGTGATTGGTACTAAGTGGGTATTCAGGAACAAGAAGGATGAAAGGGGTTTAGTTATAAAGAACAAAGCAAGACTTGTAGCTCAAGGCTATACTCAGGAAGAAGGGATTGATTATGAGGAGGTTTTTGCTCCTGTTTCCAGGATTGAAGCAATCAGGCTCTTTTTAGCTTATGCTTCATTTATGGGTTTTATGGTCTATCAAATGGATGTGAAGAGTGCCTTTATGTATGGTACTATTGATGAGGAGGTCTATGTTTCTCAACCTCCAGGCTTTACAGACCCTGACCATCCTGACAAGGTTTACAAAGTGGTGAAAGCCCTTTATGGCTTGCATCAAGCTCCAAGAGCTTCGTATGGGACTCTGGCTTCTTATCTTCTGAAGAATGGGTTCCATAGGGGTAAAATTGATCAAACTCTCTTTATTAAAAAGGAAAAAGGTGATATTCTATTGGTTCAGGTCTATGTAGATGATATCATCTTTGGTTCTACAAAGAAGGAAATGTGTAAAGAGTTTGAGAAGTTGATGAAAGATTAGTTTCAGATGAGCTCTATGGGAGAGCTTACTTTCTTTCTAGGTCTTCAAGTACAGCAGAAGCCAAATGGAATATTTATCTCTCAAGATAAATATGTTGGTGAAATTTTGAGGAAATTTCAATTCACAGATGCCAAGGTTGTTAGCACACCTATTGATAAGGATACACATTTGTTATTAAAAGATCACAGTTGTGAAGATGTGGATGTTCATATGTATAGATCTATGATTGGGTCTTTGATGTATCTTACATCATCCAGGCCTGATATTATGTTTGCAGTTTGTGCATGTGCAAGATTACAAGTCAATCCTAAGGTGTCTCATCTGACAGCAGTAAAGAGAATCTTCAGATACCTTAAAGGTCAACCTAACTTAGGATTATGGTATCCTAAAGAGTTTGCATTTGATCTGGTGGCATATTCAGATTTGGATTATGCTGGAGCTAGTATGGATAGGAAGTCTACAACAGGAGGTTGTTAATTCCTAGGATGCAGATTGATCTCTTGGCAGTGCAAGAAGTAAACCATGGTGGCCACTTCTACTAACAGAAGCTGAATATGTAGCTGCAGCAAGTTGTTGTGCTCAAGTTCTTTGGATTCAAAATCAGTTGCTTGATTGTGGGTACAATTTCTTAAACACAATAATTCACATAGACAATAGCAGTACAATTGATGCGTGGTTTTGCGACCTTACAACAGGTTTTACCTCTCGAGGGATCTCAAGAGGCTTGCAATCCCTACCAGGCAGTGTACCTGACCGATGTAGTATAGTGAAGTGGCAAGTACCGGGGGATTGATCGTTCTCTAGGGGAATAGTGTCGTTAGGATTGAAAAACTACTCTAATAGGTCTAAGGGTGAGGGAAGATTCTTTTTGTATTTTTTTTTTATATTTTTATGAAAGCAAGTAAAATCTCGGGTTTGAAGGAGTGGGCGGAATTAGTTGCTAGTCAACTAACCCAAATAACTACAAATGCAAATAAAATAAAATACTGAAAATGAAAAGGTCGTGGAACTTATATGGGGAGAAATGTGTTTACTTAGATTTCCTTACTCCCTAACTATCTTTTACCGGTTGATTAGTGTGTATTAATTGCGTGGATGACGGGTGCATTCCTTAATACCAATCGTGGGGTGGCGTACGTACTTCCCCAACTTTACAAGCTCCTACTTCACTCCTATGTCGAGCCGGCTAAGAAGCTCCTAACATGGGATCACTAGAATTCACTCATGCATTAAATACAACCATAAAAACCTTAGTACGCATTGGTTCATGTTTCTTAAGACGTTCAAGAAAATTACCGTATAGGAGGTTAGCCAGTTTTCTTAAGCCTAACATCGATAAACAATCATCCAATACAATTAATAACACACTAATAACCAATAATCAATAGTTAGGTTTCATTAGATCTAAGCAAACACAAGATAAATCTAGCCTAGCATGTTAATCAAAAGACAAGAACAAGATATAATCAAACAACACATAGACATATTGATTGATTAAATGATTACTTATCTTCAATTAAACATGGGAGATCCAAGGGTATAAAACCCTTAAAAATGGCAGAAATTCGTCTTAGGGTTTCTCCTCACAAAGTTGCACACTAATGACAAAAAATTGCAAAACTATATATAGAACTTAGTAGCTGACGGCGTCACGTTATATATCTTGACGCCGTCACCTCGCCGTGGCTAGGGTTCCCGGATGGTCTTCCTGACGCCGTCCCTCTTTAATCCTCCAAAATCATCCCTGGCTTATCAAGGGTTGACGCCGTCAGAATAAAGCTTGACGCCGTCTCTCTTTAGCTTAAACCGTGATGGCCTTGATCACCTTAAAGGGTGACGCCGTCAGACTTTTCATTGCAAAACTCTCTGGCGCGTCACGTGTATTTTGTCATATCCACCTCTTTTGCCAAGCCATGACGCCGTCAGGAGCAATCCTTGACGCCGTCAAGTGTACTTTTCCAGCAGCTTTGGAGACTTTGTCGTTTTCTTCACTTTTATGCTCCAAAAACGTCCAAAATGCTTCCTTTTCCAGATTTCTTCTCCAAAGTACCTAAAATGACAAAAGGAACGATTTAGGGCAATATTTGATCAAATAAATACGATTTAGGGCTTAAATGACCCCCTAAAAGCGGTACACTTTTCGCTTCATCAAATACCCTTACACTTGAGATTTGCTTGTCCTCAAGCAAATGCGCTTTTATTCTAATCAAAATACAAGTTAGGGGTCATTTAATGCTAATATAAAAGTAATTACAACAAATAGTCGTTCCACTTTAGTCATAATAAGCACGGAGATTACAAACTAGCACCTCACAAGTAGTGTTTAGATACTCACATCTCTCAGGTGTCATAAAAGTATATCTCACAAATGAAAACGGATAATATCTCTCACTACCTGTCATAGCAAATAGATTACCATAGGCTTGGGAAAGGATCAAAAACCTTCTCCACTAGGCGTAAGCACCTAAGATAAACTATCAAAGAGGGCTTTTAAACGGGTTATAACGTTAGGTGTAGGGATATGATAAACACGGATTTGTTGGATAAGGGATATTTTACTGGTGGCGAGTTAAAGATCTTGATTAATTACATGTACAATATGGCGTTGCTAAGCCAAGACTAGACTCGACTTAAGCTAAAAACAAAATAACAAAAACATAAAATGAAACGGGATGGTAGTCCGTATGTTTTTTCTACTTTTCTTTTTCTCATTTTTTTTTTATTTTTCTTGATTTTTTTTTTTTTTTTTTTTTTTTTTTTTCATACACTCTTGCCCTACCATCCAAAATAATACATCATAGGGGCGTTGCATTCCCCTTACACTTGAACTTTTACATAACTTTACAAATAACTATTCTAATGACTCGAATTAAGATAATCGAAACACTTGGAGTACTTTTTAAAATATTTAGCACATATGGGGGTAATAATGTTGTTCTTCCCCATTACTCCATTACACTAGTACTTTACCCATGAGTCCCAATCGTCCCAAAACAATATGTACAAGGATATGACTCGACTTAGCAACCATTTAATCAATTAGATAATTAACTTGGGGTTTAAACAAATGTTGTCACAATAATGCACTAAAAATGAGTGCATACAAGGTAGGCTAAGGCGATTTGGGTGTACATTTAAGTGGGGTGTAACAAATTCTTCCTTTAAGTAAAATGCTTAAAGTTAGAAACGAAAAGATAGGCTCTGAGGGGTGTACTAGGGGTATCGTGTACTAAAAATGAGTACAACGCAAAGGGTGTGGGAGAATTACTTGACCAATGTAGCCAACGTAATTATAACAAAAACACAGGTGTAAAACAATGGGTTAATCCTAATGCCTCTTTTCATGTAGTAGATCTAACTACACGAATGTAGTCTCACTTGTGGCCTCGGAATGGTCCTAACGCAAGTTCTAGAATCTAAGTGCTACCGGTACACACATCATAGCATAAATGCTTTTCCTACCAATTCTAGGGGCGAACCTCACATATTTGGGGGTGGAAAATTTTTTAGTGGTACGGTTTTTTGTGCTAGTCATATAACTCCTATCCATGAGACGCTCATTAAGATCAAAGTTTCACTCCTATATGTTGTAAAAAATTTTAAATTTGGCACTAAAATTGCCCTAACAGGTATTTCTCTCAGTTTTATTACACATCTACCATCAAACAAACAAAAATCAAGCGTAATAGCATTCTCTAAAGTATCGTACTTTACCCCCCCTTACACTTAAGATGAACATTGTCCCCAATGTTCAAATAACAAGATGTAAAAGTAAATAAGGTAAAAGAATGAAATCAAATACTCCCCTGATTCGCTCGGTGGATAAAGAGGTAACATGGTTAGATCTTCTTCCAAGGGAATGTAGAAGCTTCAAGACTAAAGCATCGCCAAAAGCTTGATTCCACATACATCTCCTTGTCCAAAATAACCTGTTAAACCTGAGAAAACAAACACGAAAACCTGCATAACATCGGCGGGATAAATTCTATATAAGGATATAATGCTTGTGGAATGACAATTTTGCAGATTCCTGGAGTTTATAAGTTAGAGATTTAATAAAAACTTTTTATGAAAACAAAACTTTCAAAAATTTCAGAAAATTAAAACCTGACGCCGTCAGAAATGATCTGACAGAATTCTCATGTTAAGTTTCCGGAAAATTTCTGGAAAAACCTATACCTTACTTCCTGGAAATCCTGCAAAACATCATTATGACTCGATACAAGCATTTGACTCAAACAATTACTAATATGTATGTTAATTTAATATCGTTATGATTCATGTTCATTTGTTCTAATAAACCGATTTGGATTTCCCTTACACTTATCTTTTGCAAAATACCTTTATATGTAGTTAAGACGAAGTTAAAAACAAAATAAAGCATTTTCACAATTTAGTTTTGAACATGAATCAATAATAATAAAAATTAAACATACATACGGAAGCAAATAAAATCAAACAAACAAATAAATAAACACACAAAGCGAATAAAGCTTGGGTTGCCTCCCAAGAAGCGCTTTTCTTTATTAACGAGTCTTGTAGCTAGACTCAAAGTCCTTCTACCCTATGTAAGTGAGTTCGTCATCGAGGACGTCTTTAGAGTTAAGCTTGGATTGAAGTTTCCTATTGGTCCGCTTAGTACAATATATCTTTTCAAACTTCTCTCCATCCTGGTCATACAATGTCATCTTAATATGCCATGACCCATCTCCATCTTTGGGTGGTTTGTCCCAATCCCACTTCTGATCATCGTCCTCACAAGTCCACTTATTCATCCCTAGGTTAATTGGCAAAACTCCTAGGAACTCAATCATCTTCCTAAAAACTAGAGGGTCTTCAAATGGATCCAATTCGGTGTCCCTAGCCAAGAGTTGCTCTACCGTATGTGTTCGGTTCACAAAGTCCTCTTCTAGGTAAAATGGGCGTTGGGGTCCTATGAAGTCTCTATCGATCCAAGGTCCATATCTAGATGGTCTCCTATTTAATTCTAACCAATGGGGTGTTGGTTCCTCACTAGTATCATAGGCATGTTTCTTCACATCATAGACTGACCAAGTATCACCTTCTCCTACCGCTATCTTAGATTCCTTACAATCAATCATAGCACTAACGGTCGCCAAAAATCCTCTACCTATCAACAAGGGGCATGTAGGGTCGCTAACCATATCAAGGACGTGGAAATCGGCTAAAATGGTTAGTTTTCCAATGTGTACTAACACGTCTTTGACTACTCCAATCGGGTAAGCAACACTCCCATCCGCTAAGCCTATTATCACCTCGGTTTCTTCAAGTTTTCCTAGTTTTAGAGAGGTGTAGAGAGGTAACGGAAGTAGGTTAAGGCTTGATCCAAGATCGGCTAATGTGTCATAAGCCTCCGAATTACCGATCTTGCAAGGTAGAACAAATAAGCCCGGATCATCTAACTTCTTAGGTAGCTTGTTTTGAACGAAGGCGGTCCCTTTTTCGCCTAACTTGAGCTTCTTCTCATCCAACACATCAATAACCGGACTTTCAAGGTGGAGCTCCTTGAATTCATTGTCAAGGTTTTGAGTGGGAGGTGTTTCAACTATGTTGTTGACCAATTTGGATATCATAACTTCTTGGTCATTTTGAACGACTTGGGTTTGTTTGAAACACGTGTTCATGGAATTGACCGAATAATATTGTGGACAAGAACTAGGAGACGAAACTGACGAGATGGCGTTGACGTTTAGTTTCGGGTTCTTGACTGTGTTACTAGGGAGTGCTCCCATTTCTCGGTCATTGAGGGCTTTCAACAAAGTGTCAATCTTATTGGTCATCTCGCTTTGTTTTTGTTTGAAATCGGCTTCAAACTTGGCCAAACGAGCTTCTTGAGATGCCATAAATTGGGACATCAATCCTTCAAAGTTATTGGTACTACCATTGCTGGAAGGATTGTTGTTGAAAGTATGGTTCGAGTTGGAACCGCTTGATTGGAAACGATTAGGTGGGTTGGAAGAATTGGTTTGTTGTGCGTTTTGGTTTTGTTTCCACCTAAGGTTTGGGTGATTTTTCCATGAGGGGTTGTATGAATTACCGTAGGGGTTTGGCTCGGGTTTGAAAGTGTACCACTTGTCTCCCGCTCCGTCGGTACGCGAGGATGCGTAGTCCGCAAAAGCTTGTTCGGGGAGTTCCATGCAATCACGAGTGTCGTGGGGACCACTACATAATTCACATGAAGAAGTGATTTTGTTCACTTGGCTTGAAGGTTTAGGAGCCTCGTAGGATTTCATAAGAAACTTGACTTGGTCTTCAAGTTCTATGATCCTACGGTCGGAAGTGCTTGAATTGTTCGAAGGCAAAGATATTGCCTTGACCGTTTTATTCAAATCACGGGGATCACTCCAACTTTCGTTGTCATAAAGAGCAAGATCTTCTAGGAGAGCCCATGATTGTTCCGCACTTAGATCACGTAGCTTACCACCGGCCGATTGGTCAATGGTTTGCCTCGTGGAGAGATTGATATGGTCATAGAAGATTTGGACTTGGAGCCAAAGTTCTATGCCATGGTGAGGGACTTTTTGGAGTAAGTCCTTGAATCGAGTCCATGCCTCGTAGAGGGTTTCGCCTTGACGTTGTTGGAACATCAAGATATCATTCCTTAGCTTGGTAGTTCTTCCTGGTGGGAAAAACTGAGCAAGGAAACGAGTGGTGAGATCATCCCAAGAGGTGATGGATCCTGCGGGTAGACGCTCTAGCCATTGACTAGCTTGGTCCCGCAGAGAGAATGGAAAGAGACGCAGTCGGGTCGTCTCTCGAGTGGCAACATCAAGGTCTATGGAATCAACGATTTTGAGAAAGTCCTTGAGATGTTGATTAGGATCTTCGGAACGAAGTCCATGGAATGCGCATCCGCTTTGCACCAACCGGATGGTGTCGGATCGCAAGGGAGTGACATTGGCTCCTTGAGTGAGCTCAATGGTGTTTCGATAGCCATGGTGGCTAGGAAGGGAGTAGTCTCCTAAGGTACGGGCTCTAGGAGGTGGGTGTTGTTGTGGTGGTGGGTTGTTGGGATCGAGGATATTACCACCTTCCATGATGTCGGATGGTAATGGTTACGAACAAAGAAACGAAGAAAAAAAGATAGACTAAAGAAACCTAGAAAAATAAAATAAAAATCTCACTAGAAAGGAATCTAGTGAGTAGACCTAATAAAATAAAAATTCAACCTAAACAATAACTATTCCCCGGCAGCGGCGCCAAAAACTTGATGCGTGGTTTTGCGACCTTACAACAGGTTTTACCTCTCGAGGGATCTCAAGAGGCTTGCAATCCCCACCAGGCAGTGTACCTGACCGATGTAGTATAGTGAAGTGGCAAGTACCGGGGGATTGATCATTCTCTAGGGGAATAGTGTCGTTAGGATTGAAAAACTACTCTAATAGGTCTAAGGGTGAGGGAAGATTCTTTTTGTATTTTTTTTTATATTTTTATGAAAGCAAGTAAAATCTCGGGTTTGAAGGAGTGGGCGGAATTAGTTGCTAGTCAACTA
Organism: Artemisia tridentata subsp. tridentata; assembly: GCA_021014915.2. Classification (NCBI taxonomy): domain Eukaryota; kingdom Viridiplantae; phylum Streptophyta; class Magnoliopsida; order Asterales; family Asteraceae; genus Artemisia; species Artemisia tridentata. Next base: position 55,680,891 of record CP139504.1, read on the forward strand.
ACCCAAATAACTACAAATGCAAATAAAATAAAATACTGAAAATGAAAAGGTCGTGGAACTTATATGGGGAGAAATGTGTTTACTTAGATTTCCTTACTCCCTAACTATCTTTTACCGGTTGATTAGTGTGTATTAATTGCGTGGATGACGGGTGTATTCCTTAATACCAATCGTGAGGTGGCGTACGTACTTCCCCAACTCTACAAGCTCCTACTTCACTCCTATGTCGAGCCGGCTAAAAAGCTCCTAACATGGGATCACTAGAATTCGCTCATGCATTAAATACAACCATAAAAACCTTAGTACGCATTGGTTCATGTTTCTTAAGACGTTCAAGCAAATTACCGTATAGGAGGTTAGCCAGTTTTCTTAAGCCTAACATCGATAAACAATCATCCAATACAATTAATAACACACTAATAACCAATAATCAATAGTTAGGTTTCATTAGATCTAAGCAAACACAAGATAAATCTAGCATAGCATGTTAATCAAAAGACAAGAACAAGATATAATCAAACAACACATAGACATATTGATTGATTAAATGATTACTTATCTTCAATTAAACATGGGAGATCCAAGGGTATAAAACCCTTAAAAATGGCAGAAATTCGTCTTAGGGTTTCTCCTCACAAAGTTGCACACTAATGACAAAAAATTGCAAAACTATATATAGAACTTAGTAGTTGACGGCGTCACGTTATAGATCTTGACGCCGTCACCTCGCCGTGGCTAGGGTTCCCGGATGGTCTTCCTGACGCCGTCCCTCTTTAATCCTCCAAAATCATCCCTGGCTTATCAAGGGTTGACGCCGTCAGAATAAAGCTTGACGCCGTCTCTCTTTAGCTTAAACCGTGATGGCCTTGATCACCTTAAAGGGTGACGCCGTCAGACTTTTCATTGCAAAACTCTCTGGCGCGTCACGTGTATTTTGTCATATCCACCTCTTTTGCCAAGCCATGACGCCGTCAGGAGCAATCCTTGACGCCGTCAAGTGTACTTTTCCAGCAGCTTTGGAGACTTTGTCGTTTTCTTCACTTTTATGCTCCAAAAACGTCCAAAATGCTTCCTTTTCCATATTTCTTCTCCAAAGTACCTAAAATGACAAAAGGAACGATTTAGGGCAATATTTGATCAAATAAATACGATTTAGGGCTTAAATGACCCCCTAAAAGTGGTACACTTTTCGCTTCATCAATAGTAGTACAATGTGCATCATTAAAAATCCAGTTCAACACTCAAAAACTAAGCACATTGAAATTAGACATCACTTTATAAGAGACTGTGCTGAAAAGAAATTAGTTCAAGTTGTCAAAATTCACACTGATGACAACTTTGTTGATTTATTAAAAAAAGGTTTTGATGTGGGAAGGTTTCAATACTTGGTAGCAGGTATTGGAATGCTCAACCCTTAAAAAGTTTTATGTCTAAAAGTGTTTTAGTTACAAAATGGATTTTGTACTGTTAGTTGTACAGTTTGTACTGTTTAATTATGTTTAGTACTGCTTATGGATATTTGTTAGTCAATTGTGATAACTGTCAAAAGAAAATATTCTGTATTGTGTTTTCTTTGGTTTTGGACTAACATATGCAGGATGAATAAGCAAATTGCTTGGTGATTGTGAATTAAGAAGTTTGGAAAGTATGGTGCTTTGGAATTTGCAATGTGAGTGCTGGTCACATAACAAATGGTAATTGATTCACCATGTCTAACCAACATAAGAATCAACTAGTCCAGTTCAAACGGTTTCTGGTAAAGACTAATCAAATCCGTTAATGGTTGACAGTTTACCAAAAACTGGATGGTTATCAACTCACCATATCTAAGTGTAAAGAGTTGGCTAGTCCAAAGCAAACGGCTATTGGTAAAGACATATCAAATCCGTTGATAGCTGATAGTTTACTAAAAACTACAAGTTAACCAAAATGTTTTCAAGTTCACAAACAGTTTATACTGTCTCTTAAAATGTTTTTGATCAACAGTTTTGTGCGGATGGCTAAAACTTGGTTTTCCACTAAGTTTATGTTCTATGATTCACCTCTCCCAGGAGGTTACACACCTGGAAGTGATGAGAACAGATTGAAATTACACTGAATTGATGAAAACTTGTACAAATTGTCATATTGGAGGTTGTTCATATTCATGTGATGGTGATAATTCTTTCAAACAGGGGAGGGACAATCTAAATTCGAAAGATAGTAATTCAAGAAAGTCTGGAACTCAGGGGAGGAAAAACTAAGCTTAAAGAAGAGAATCAAAAGAGATTCAGAGTGTAATTAATGATGATATTGGAGTACTTGCTGTTAAGGTTTCTTTCAAACAAAGATGATGCTGAAGTGTTTCAAGATCGAAGATAAGTGTTTGAAAGAATTCCCTCCATCAAGAAAGTTAATGTTTAATTCAAGAAACTTAATGATTTGCACAGAAATCATAAGTTTAGGGGAGGATTATTGGGAATTAAACTAACAGTTAGTACGGCCAAGTCTAAATTAGTACTGCTGAAGGTTTACTAAAGAATATACTAACAGTACAAAGTTAGTTAGTACTGCTGATATAGAAAGTTAGTACTGATTATAAGATAAAGATGAAAGCCGTGTGAAGATATATATGGAAAAAGATGTAATGTATATCTTATTAAGTTAGATTTATAAGGTAGATAGTTTACTTGTAAAGCACTCCTTGTCCTATAAAAGGAGATCCTAGGTTAAGTTTTACGTACATGCATTATTGATAGAGCTTCAAGGTCTCATTGTAACTCTAGTGAGATTCTAAGATCACTCGTAATATATTGAAGCTAATCGTTTGGTTAATTAGTGTGTTATTACTTTTACTGTTACATTCATACAATCACACACATCACCAAACACAAAATCTTCTAAGTACTTGGTAGTAAATTCCGCGTGCTACTAAGTATATACTCAAAGTATCCTCAACACAATTCGTGTGTTTAGATCCGGTCAGGGTATGATAGGTAGTTTATTATACCTAACGGCAAGTAGGCCCGATATCATGTTTAGTGTCTGCCTTTGTGCTCGCTTCCAAGAGGATCCTAAAACCTCTCATCTTGAAGCGGTTAAGCGTATCTTCCAATACATTAAAGGCACTATACACTTGGGATTGTATTATCCCAAGGGGACCGGTTTAGAAACTATTGTCTATGCCGACTCTGCGCGAGAAATTATGTGGATCGAAAAAGTACGAGTGGCTTTTGTACCTTCATGGATTGCTGTCTAATTTTTTAGTTCTTCAAGAAACAAACAGCTCTTGCTATCTCCACGACCGAAGCCGAATACGTAAGCGCCGGAAAGGCATGACAACAAGCACTATGAATGAAACAAGCTCTAATCGACTACGACATCTATTTCGACGACATTCCGATGATGTGCGACAACCAAGGTGCAACTGACTTGATCAAGAACCCCATGCAACGCCCGCGTACGAAACACGTCAAAATACGTCATCACTTCCGTCGTGATAATGTACAAAAAGGAAACTTTTCTATCAAGAAAGTTCTCTCACAAGACAACATCGCCGACATACTAACCCGACCACTCAAACGAGAATCCTTTAACAATCTACGTCTAGGTCTAGGAATGATGGAACACATTTCGTGAATTTCACAATTCCCATGTGTTCAAATACGTCCTTTAAATCCCTCTTATGACTACTTAAATATTTCACTGGAAATATTGAAGTCATCCCTTATACCTCGTCTCATGACTTTATAAATATTTCATCGGAAATATTAAGTTCATCCCTCATATCACTCTTATGACTATTTACATATTTCCTTGGAAATATTGAGGTCATCCTTTCGCGTCTAGCTTCGTTCGTCAAATCCTAACTTATTTATCTCGTAAAAGAATTTATTAGGTATAAATTCTCTCCTCGTGTCAAAACGTGTAGGACCGAAGAAACAAAGATTTATGTGATTCGGGTGGTCTTGGTTGGTTGAAGAAGATGAATATCTTCATCTTCTTTTAGAGAGAGAAAGTATTTAGTGAGAGGGTGGAGAAGTGGCTGGAACTTTTAATCAATTAGATTAATAACAATACAAACAATACACACTTTCACACCCCCCACATGGAGAGACATGTGGGGGTATTTATAGGCCTTTTACATTACAACTATGCCATTAGCACATAAATAGCCCCTGCGTTGACTACTTATTCTAAATCTAGTCCAATTCACTAAGTGAAGATATCTTTTATAAAAAACGAGTCTAACAATCTCCCTGCAAGATATCGTCACATGTGAATGGTTACAATGAGACCTATAAACAAAGTAAATTACAATAATAAACTTTTGTCGTTGTTGAAGTGCAGAGTCTCTGTGGTCTAGATCCTGAGGCAGACTTGAAGTTCTCTATTCCGAAGATCGCGGCTTCGATCTCTGTGCTGACGGCACATATCCTTGTAGCTCTGAACTTCAACTGTAATGTACTAGTTAGGTTATTACTCCCTCCTAACTAGTGAGCCATTTTCTTTTCTCTGCTCCCTCCTGAAACGACAACTCTCTTTAGTCTTCAAACACGCAGCGGAGACTGTAGATACTAAAGGAAGTACAATGGTTGTCGTTCGGGAGCTTCATAACAACATATCTCACAAATCATTTGCAACCAAGTTGGTAATAAGCCTCAATGAACCCTCAACCGACTAGCTGAAGACGAAACACTACTTCTTCGTGCACTTCTCCCTCCTGATGGTTGCGAGTCATCGGAAACATCATAAACTTGTGCACATGCCATAGATTACCTTTAACTTGATGCAATATAAAAGCCATAACAGCTAGTCGAGGCATAATTTCGTGAGAATATGTTGAAAAATACTCTCAATACTTCTCTCAAACCAACCTTAAGTTCACCGGCTTCATGTAAATGACCACATATGGAGACAACCCGATATGACCAATTTGAAAAAGAAGTAAACATCCCCCCTCAAATGTGACTTAATCTTGTACGAAAGTGTGACTAAGAACCTATACTGAGCACTACAACGTAACTCCTTAAAGCATAGGTCGTTTCATATACCCATCCATCCTTCCTTAATTGTATATGAACCTCTCTTGAATTATCCACATCTTTGTGTGACACTGAGTACTACAATGTATCTCCTTTAAGTGATAGTTAACTAGGTCTTCGTCCATCCACCCCTTGACCTATGAAAACTAGATAACCCAAGACTTAATCACTATACCCATGAGTGCCCAAACAAGTATCTCTAAAAGTCATGCATCCAACCAACCTCTAGACTTTGAGATAAATAAGTACACATGCACGAAAAATGTCACTTCAAAGTCAAATCAATAATACCGTTCTTCTTCCGTAGTCATTTTTCGTAACCATAAGAGTTTTAGCCGTGAACATTGAATTCCCGTGAATTTTAATTAAACCAAAAAACCAACCCTTTGTTTAAATTATCAAACATGTGTGTATACAAAAATTTGGATAACACATTTTGATAAAGCAACTATGTTAACAGCTCAACTTCAGCCCAACATACCAAAATGAAATGCCATGAACATCAATTTGGCCCAAAGTCCAGCCCGTGTGAGATTAAACCCAATCCAGTCAACTTACACCTTAAAACCAATTAACCTTAAACCTAAACACACATATTCCCTAAAACATACCGCCTACCAACTAACTCTTCTCTCCCCTGACCAATCTTATACATAAAGAACTCATCTCATTTCATCAAAACGACTTGACAACAAAATCCCATTCGTGCAACATTCTTCCTGCCAGTCCGAATCATAAATCACAAATAACCTTTGCCTTTTATTTGGATATTTCAGTCAGACGTTACAGCATCAAGATCTTTTAGAAAGGTCTCGGGTAGGTAATTATGTGATTTGTTGTTTTTGTAATTAAGCCGATTGAAAGGAATGGATTTGAACACAATTGTTCTTGGTCGTTCTTTAGCAAATATCGGATAGTGAAGAGGAGGTTTATCTTCCACATAGATCTATGATGATTATGCGAACAACTAAAAACAATCTTTAAAAGATTGGAAATAAAGTTGTAGCACTCTGAGATCTTGTATATTTTCTTTTTGATGTTCGAGTAGATTGATGATAGTTGGGGAAATGTTAGGGTCATTTGGTTGATGTTTAGATACAGGGATTAGATATGTTGGTTGAGGCAGTGACTCATTCGATAGCCTTTTTTTTTTTTTTTTTTTTTTTTTTTTTTTTTTTTTTTTTAGAATCTATCGACTGATGATGTATAATCCACAAGAGTTATGGTTACCCTATGGTAACTTGTAGCCTTGGTAAACACACGGACTGAGGATGTCGTGCTGAAGTCGGTGGTTATGATTTGATTTAGTGGTCAATAGTCAAGTCTTCATCATCATTCTATCTCGTTCGATCAACCCAACTTCGTTCGACTATGTCATTCGACTTGGTCGTTCGACTTTGTCGTTCGACTTGGTCGTTCGACTTGGTCGTTCGACTTGGTCGTTCGATCAATTTGGAAGAGTGTCTAACTCGACTACCCTTGTGTCGTTCGATGACTGCTCCTTCGATGAGGTTTCTCCTTCGATCACTTTGTTGCTCGTTCGACTATATTGCTGCTCGTTCAACTAATGGAACAATAATGAGACTAACTATATTGGATACCGTAGTTGTAATAGATCTGTTTTTAGCGAATGAACCGGAAAAAAAATCCGAGGACCGGAAAAAAAAATTTCCGGCGACCAAAAAGTACAAAAAACAGTCTAAAAACAACAGATCGAATCACACAAATCAGTAAAAACACAACCTGGCTCATTATACCAATTGTAGGACCGAAAAAACAAGTGATTTATGTGATTCGGGTGGTCTTGGTTGGGTGAAGAAGATGAATATCTTCATCTTCTTTTAGAGAGAGAAAGTATTTAGTGAGAGGGTGGAGAAGTGGCTAAACTTTTTATCAATTAGATTAATAAACAATACAAACAATACACACTTTCACACACCCCACATGGAGAGACATGTGGGGGTATTTATAGGCCTTTTACATTACAACTATGCCATTAGCACATAAATAGCCCCTGCGTTGACTACTTATTCTAAATCTAGTCCAATTCACTAAGTGACGATATCTTTTATAAAAAACGAGTCTAACAAAACGTCTCACTAAATAAGCGAGACTTATTCGTCAAAAATCAAAACGGGACAAAATTTCGTCCCAGCAGAGCACGGCACCACTAAAGTGGCTACGAAACCACTAAATTTAGTGGTACCGTGTGTCTGACTGAGCCTGTTCTCTTTCTCCTTTTCCCTCACTATTCACATTCAAACATTCTTCATTCCTGCAAACGCTGTCAAACCGAAAAACCACAACCTAAATTCAATTCAACCATTCAAAAACGAAATCGAGGCATTGGATTTCAAGATAATCAACCACTACATCTTTCTTAACATTAATTGTAAGTCAATTAACTCTAATTTTCTTTAATTTTGAGCCTAGGGTTTGTTCATATACACAAAATCAAATTGCGGCTTTTAAATTTAGATTGAAGTTTTATACAATTTGAACTAGGATTAGACAATGTATAACTAACATGATTCCCCAAAAATAAAATTTACATAAACCCACTTATATTGCATATTTTGGTCCGAATTCATTATCAAAATTCGAATTAGATTAATTATTTTTGATGGAATCATGTCTAGGATGCTAGAAATTGGATTAGGAGTCATTAACATTCAAGCTTTTCAACTTTAATAATTTTGGCGCCAAGATGGTGCATTTTCCAAACACCCCAATTCTCTTGTTTTCGAAGAATTTCACAAAACTAGGATCATGAAACATTTTTCGTGCATTGTTGATACAAACTAAAAACGCTCTCTCATGCATACATGATCTCACGAATGTTGATCGAATTACATAACTAATATATACTTTTTGACATATTCGTTTGAGCAAAAGTGAAGTTATGAGCGTTTAGGTAATCTCATTATTTTTAATTTTAGAGTCGAGATTACCGCACCTCCACATGGTTTGCATATACGCACACACTAGGCACGTGTTCATCGACAATGGAACACAAAAATGAACATATATACTTATTTATTTTTGTAATTTTCTTATAGGGAACAATGCCTCGTAATAACTACCAAGATACTAAGTCCTATATACCTATATTAACCGATGATCCAAACATCCCCCTCGACCTTAAAGACCACTACCAAAAAGTCCAACATCGATACATTCACGAAGGTCGTGTTGTCGATGCTTACTTCACTCCATTGGATGGCATCAATGTATGCTTTCCAACCATCGACTTTGATTGTTTATACAAAATAAATGATCAAGTTTGTCCTTATTTTATTCTTGACTTCTACAGTCGTGTCCGCACCTTCAATGACATTGAAGGTAATGTCTTTGTAGACTTTTGGATTCAATATGAACATATCATATTGACCATTCCCGAGTTCGGTGATATTCTCGGTGTCCCCTCTGTTGGACAATGTGTCTACATGGAAGATCATTCTCTAGAGTCTCTTGTCTACAACCTTGAATACGGAGGTCCTTACTAGACCGAAATCCCCGATCCACAAAAAATCAAACAGCACGTCCAAACCCGTCATCTCAACAACACCTATAAAAAACGTGATGGCTCACTTGTCTATCTTGACCCAAACAAAATCTATCTTAAAGAAATCCTTCCCGATCTTAAAAATTAGGAACTTCTTCTTCGTAAGAATGTCTTGTCTCTTGCGGGCAACCGGGATCATGTTCCGGCAAGTCTTGCTCATATGCTCTATTGTCTTAGTACCGAAACACCTTACAATCTTGCGTACTACATGGCAAAAAGGGTTGCCAATGTTCGTGGTCGGTCCGATAAGCTCATGCCATACGGTATGTTGCTTACTCGTCTTTTTCGTTGGGTCATGGCTAATTACCTACATCTCCAAAGTGATGATTTTTGTCTTGTCGATCCCATCATGAACCCTCTTGGTGGACCACAACGTCACACAAAGCAACGTAGTGACAAAGGGTCAAAACGTAGTCGTAAATCCACCTCCGATGCTACTTCTTCTTCATTCCATCATGGATCATCATCACAACCCATGAATGATGATGATGAAGATGTTGAAATGAATGAAGAAGGAACCTCTCGTGTTCGTACTCCCTCACCCGATACATACCTTCGTAATCTTGACACATCAACCTTCACTCCAACAACTGACCTTCCCTACAATAACACTAACTTAAGCGTTGTCATGCGAAGGCAAACTACGATGTATAATCGACAAGTGTCAATGCACAAGCAAACGGTCGGGGCATTCAAGTCATTTGGGAAGGCAATCAAGGGTCTTGGTAAGCAAATCAAGAAGTTAGGGAGGTCGAGAGATTGAACAATATTAAACTATTACTTAGTTAGTATTATAAGTTCAAGTATTATTAAACTAACTTTCAAGGGGTTTTGGCTACGGCTTTATGACATTAACAAACTAGGTTTACTATAACTTATGTTAACTAACTTGTCATGTTTAGTTTTGGGTGTGTCTTTTATTTTTTTTACCACCCAACAGTGTTTAATCCTTGGTTAAATTTAGCTTATTTGCATTATTTAGTTTTTATTTTCCTACATGCATCTTTCTTGCATAATCTGGATGATCATGTTGCTAGCTTGTTTGTATGCTTAATAGTAACCTAGATTTAGCTAATCACATGTTTTTGTTTAGTATTAGATATAGGTAAAGTTATGAAATTCATGTAATTATTCTTTAGTGATTTGAGGCTATAGGAGTTGCTGCAAATAGTACCCCTAGAATTACCTATTTAGGCAGCCTAAATCCTGCAGAACTGGAAAAATCGTATTCAGCAGGTCACGGCACCACTAATTGTGCCACGGCACCACTAAATTTAGTGGTACCGTGGGTGATTTAGTGGTACCGTCCCCTGGGAATACGTTTTTAACTGTTTGCTTTCACTTTTTGACTTCCTTTCCCTTAGACTCTGCCAACATTAGCTATTTCCAACACTTCCAATTCCCTATGCTCATCACCCTACAATCCATGCATGCTTGATTTGGCTATTTAAGCAATTCTCATGCATTCATCCTCCTCACCATTGCAACCACCTCACACAAAGCCAAGACTTAACATCAAACCACCAAAGGAGATACTTTTCATTGATCTAACACTAGATGATGATGAGGATCTTCATACACCACTACATTCAACCAACTCAACTACATCTATTTCTACACCATTTGCTCCTTCCAAAACCATTTCCACTAAGCCAACTTCATCCTCTTCATCCACAATTAGGACAACAACACCCTCACTACCACCTAGTCCACCTCAACCTTTGGCATTGACATTCACTTTGTCACCAACAACTCCACTTGAACTTGTTTACAACACATCATCATCCTCCGCTTCTCCATCTCCAAAACCACTTATGGGCCACCCTATTCTCTACCCACTTGAACCACATAGCCTTAGTTGTCCATGTTGACACCACAACCGCAACCTTATCATTAACCTTAGAGATGATTTGGGTCTTATGTTCTCCTACTTAGAACACCTCTTGACACCACCACAAGGACCCATCATACCACCTTATCCACCAACCAATAGCCCAAACAACTAAACATTTTATGTTTAGTCTTCAAGAATAAATGATTAGGATCCCTTTTGGACTAGAAGCAAATCTTAGGGCCTCTCAAGTCACTAAAGATTAATGTGTGCTTCTTGTAGGTTATTTTCAAGTTTGTAATGTAGTCATGCTTTGTGTAAGATATTTTTAGTTATGAATGCATGGGCTTATTTTATGGTTGGCTTATATTTTCATGTCTTTGCTACTTAGCCCTTTTATTTTATGGTTGGATATTTGTCTTGGTTGCTACATGTTAGATATTGTATATGTGTCATCTAATTATGTTTTATAGCAAGTACCATTGCTCGATTCCTTGGTGTCCTCCAAACGAGGGGGAGTATACATCAAGGGGGAGCCCTTGCGATCTTTTTGCTTCGACAAAAAGGGGGAGAAATGGGATATAAACTTATGCTAAAAACTTGTTAAAATTAATCTTTCATTTAAAATAAGTTTATGTTTTGTCATCATCAAAAAGGGGGAGATTGTTGATACAAATAATGTCTAAAAACGTTATTTCTATCTTTCGATATCCTTACGTTTTGATGATAAAAAAATGTAAAAACACTTTACGTCAAAATTAACGTAAACAAGTTTTTAGTCGAAATATTCCGTTTCTACGTAAATCACTCTAGGTAAGAACAAATAAATTTACAACTTGACAAATGATCAAAGAAGTGAATTTGTGTTTCAAACTTCACATTTTTAATGTGACAAAATATTTTTTCAAAAATATACTTTACAAACTATTTTTGAATCATAAAGAAATGTTTTAGTTGGAAAAATAAGTTTAAAATTTATAACAGCTATTTCCCCCTCCCCCCCACCAAATTAGCTCCTAACTTCCCCAAATAAACTTTCACCACTAAAAACAAAAACATTAGCATTTTTGTCTGGCACGGTACCACAAAATTTAGTGGTACCGTCGGGTATTTAGTGGTGTCGTCCCCCTGTAACGGACAAATATTCTTTGCCTATAAATACCAGTCCAGTTCACAGTTTTTGGGCATCCTTTTTCGCACAAAACTTTCTGAGTTTAATCCCCTATTCACACTTACATTTCCTTGATCATTTGGATAGTTTTCTTTTGTTTAAGAGTGATTCTTTCATCCAACCAAAGATCACCTTCATTCCTCTATTAGTCCAAGAGAAGAACACAAAGTATCAAGAAGATACAAGGTGTTAGAGTCTTTGTGTAGTGCCCTTGCATTACTTGTAGTTTACTTGTTTTATCTTGTCATACATCAAGTTGTCATTGTGTTGTTTAGTTATCTTGTGTGGATCATTGTAATCGTGTAGAGATCGTGTGGATCTTGTGTTGATTGTGTAGTGAGTGTCTAGATCAAGTGGATCTAAAGTGGATCATGTGGATCGTGTGATTAGTAAAGATCGCGTGGATCGTCAGTGAGATTGGTACTAGCTAGATTAGTACTCGACATTTAGCTTAGTGTCAGAAATTGTGATAAGCGACGTTGTACGGTTTTCTCCGCCTGAAGGGAGCTTGTTGACATAGTGCTTAGAACTCTCGAGTTGGATACTCGGGGAGTGGAGTAGGGCGAAGAAGAGCTGTAACAACCGTGGTTTTGGCAGGTTAGTCAAACCAATAGTGTTGACTTGTTAAATTTTGTTTGGTGGTTTAGAGGTTTTCATGAGTTTATGTGTGGGTTTGGTATTCGATCGTTATGTGTTTGTTGTGGTGTTGGATTCGGGGAAGTTCATTTTGTATACTTTTTGTGTCGTGGAAATGAGTTTTATGGTTTTGTGATTTGGGGTTTTTGTGTAGTAAGTTTTGTTCAAGTTTTTGAGCGTTATTAAGTTACGTGGTGTTCGGTTTTAAGGGTTATATTAATGATAAGTGTGAAATTCTATTTTTGGAAACTTTGAAAATGATAATTATTCAGGTTGTCGTAAAATGAAGGTTTATCGCGTAAGTTGTTAGATTTCGGTATAGGCTTTTATAAAATAACAAAATACAAGGTTTTATGTGTAATATTAATATAAAAAAAATAAAAAAAGTGTATGTATATTGATGAACTCAAATAAGTACATATTATTACTATCATTTATCCTAATAATTTGACTTGTTTTATTATATTATGTATGAGGATTGATACTTAATCGTTTACTTTTGTAATTCTCAGGTGAAAACAAGCATTTGGTGAAACTTGGCGATTTTGGACTAATTATGGAGCAAAACATGCAAGAAGTTAAAAGTCTACTGGAATGTACAAGATCAAGACATTCTGCTCCAGATGCGCCGCATCTTGCTTATGACATGCGCCGCATCACTATCAATATTTCACCAGATACGATCCAAGATACAAGAGGACATGCGCCGCATCCTAGAATGGAGTTACGCCGCATCTTCTGGCGGTGTACGAATATTCCTGAATATTATAATCTTGGACCCCACGCGAAGTTAAGTCAATGCGCCGCATCTACTTACTAGATGCGCCGCATCCTACCCTCAGACAGAAACTATAAATACCCCAAGACCAGACGAATTTCGATGTGACATATTATATCCGAAGTACGAAGACCGGAGAAACCTAAAGCCGAATTCAGTCAAGGCAGCAGCACAAGACACACCCAAACAAAGATACAAGAGCTGTAAGAAGGTGCTGCATGTGTTTAATTCATTAAGTAGTTTTGTTTTATTGTGTTAGTAAACTTTAATTCATCAAGATTGGTGGCTTGTGTAATGTGACAACGGAAAGATTGCACTCCCTTAAAACTGCTTTCTCATTAATTAAAGTTTATATGTTGATGTCATTGGTGACTTTTATTAGTGCATTGATAACCTCTGTGTCTAGCTGAGCGTTGATCGGGTCGCCATGCCTCTGCCCTCGCCTATTTATTAGATCGCCTATGCATTCTATCGTCTGTAGAAAAGTAGGAAGAAAGATAAATAGGATAGTCATAAGTAATCATTAAGGGTTTACTCGCCGATAAGATTAGAACCAACGAGAAAGGACTTAATCTCGGTGCGTTGCATCGAACTATACACTTCATATAAAACTAGCAATAAAACAAGTGACAAACTACTTATCTATTAGGACAGCCCTCTTATTGTCTCAAGTATTTATCTGTGTACGTGTGTGCTATACTGATTCGTGCCTATTGGTTTAGTTTATTATTTAATTGCAACCAAATCGTGCCAGTCTCTCAGGCTGAACCCCCCCTTGCGTTAGATTAGGTTGTATAGCTAACTTAATATATTAAAATACTGATTAGAATAACTAGTTAATACGTTCCATTCTTAGTGATCGACACTCTACTTACCATTATATTCATACTGACCGGGTACACTGCTCGTTAAGTGTGTGTGTTATTGATAAGTCGGCTAAATATAAATTTAAAACTTGAGTAGGCATTAATACTGCTAAACCGCAACGAGACATCGCACGCATCATATATACAAAAAAATCGGCCTAAAGGGTTTAATGGGGGAAAAAGGAAACAAATTTGAGTCTAAATATAATTCCTAATTAAAAGGGATATCTAGAATAATCTTAGGGTAGTATAAATACAAACCAAAACACCCTAAAAACGTTTTTGTTGATTATATGGTCGAACCAAAGAGGGCAAAGAAGCAGAGGAAAATTAGGGTTTATTTTTGAAGCCTAAAAATCAAGATCAAGGTATAATTTTCAATACTTGTATGCAATTAATTATTATAATTCATGTAACAAGGATATGATGGATTAGGGTTTATCATTACTTCTGTAAATTATTGATATAAAACATGTTGGAATCAATAATTAGTAATATAATGATGATTGGTGAAGAGATTTGGGCATAAAACATGTTAGTTAATGAGTTAGGGTTTTCACAGATTCATAGTGCTGTAAAGATACGAAGATATTTAATAGATGGAGATAAGTTAATTGATGATTCTTGAGTCTAAATTATAGTTCAGAGAACGTGCTTTCCAAAAAGTCCGGCCACAAGCGATTTCGAGGTCCGGAAGTCAGTCTAATGATTTTTGCGAGTAAAGGTGTCAAAGCTGTTAAACTGGGACAGATTTAGGTCAAAAGTAAGGAGGTCAAACGTGAGTCTAAAAGTGTTATTAAGGGGTGTCCTTCTGTGGAAGTTGAGTTAGAAGAATTTATTACTAATTATTGTATTCGCATAAAAATCCTTAGCTACGGCGTAAGTGGAAAGTTGAACTATGCCGTAACTTCTTCAAACTCAGCATACTAAAGTGTGTATCATCGTAAGTACTTTTCCAATTCCGCGTCTCTTTTGCTCCTATTCTCATTTATAACCTAGAATCGAAATATAAAGAAATCAAAGCATATATCCATATAAAACGATACAAATAATGAGCATATTATGGAGAAATTGACACTAAAATATCAGGATTATTTGATGTCATCAAATATCCCCCCACTTAAACTCTACTTGCCCTCAAGTAGACCTTATTAGAATCATTTCTAAAAAGATATCCCCCAATTTACTTGGGAAATATGAGATTAAAAATTTCCTATGCTAAAATATTCATAGCTGAACACCTCACGAAATGGGAAACAAACACTCATACTCTCCCTAATCTAAGTGTCAGTTACGGGGTGATCACTCAACGCACAGTCATAGCATGTATTCTTCATAGGCTTGGCGGTTACACATATCTCCACCACTAGAGCTAAGGTCAAAACAATCTTTGAAGGCAATATTGGGTGAACAAATTATAAGGCTAGGGTGTAGTGTCGTTATTAACATACTACGGCGAAGGCGACAAAGACCATCGATACATGACCAAATCCATGGCAAAGACACCAATGACTGCTCAAATCCCTCACCTAAGCATGATTTACTACTAAAGGGCGTAGGATAAGACACGGGATGCACATAAATGGTGATGTTGGGTTTCAAAATGCTGCTGCTCAGGTTTGATTATACTGCTCATGGTTCTTATTGGAAAATACACTAAGTATGATTCTGCTGCTCGGCTTAATCATTCTGCTGCTAGTGTGTTTCATTCTACTACTGAGTTACTGAGAAGATCAAGGAAATAAGCTAAGTATGATTCTACTGCTAGACATCGAAGATCCTACTGCTAGAGTAAATCATTCTACTGCTTATTGGATAAACGTGTATAGTTTTCTAGATAATTTTAGAAAAGATATGAATAGATTTTATCTTGTATAGAAAGTCTTTGTAACCGACTAGGACTCCTTAATCTATAAAAGGAGGTTCTAGGGTTAGGATTAGAGTACGTATTGTTTTGTAAGTCGAATCACTTCAAGGTTTTGTAACCCTGTTACTTTTGAGTAACCGTATTAATATATTGAAGTGTTTATTGAGAGAATTCATTGTGTGTTCAAGTGTTCTTCTTAAGATTAATCGTTAAATTCCGCGTAGTGATTAATATTGTTTCAATTCAAGAAAAGTTTCTAAACTTATTGTTTTAGATTCGTCTAAGATAATAAAGATCATTGCTTAACTGGGATTCAACAAGTGGTATCAGAGCAAAAGTTTTTAGAAACTGATATCAAGAAGAACGTTGAATAAGTTAGATCTGTTCATCATCTACTCTTGCAATGGAATCTGAATAAACTCATATGGTTACTGCTTCAAAGGTGCCTATGTTGAAGGCAGGGGAGTATGAGCTATGGAAGCTGAGAATCCAACAGTATTTGAAGATGATTGACTACTCTATGTGGGAAGTCGTTCAGAATGGTGATTCTTTGCCAGCCAAGGCTGCTGATGGGACAATTGTACCCATTAAGACTAATGAGGAGAAGGCTCAAAGGAAACTAGAAATCAAGACTCACAATATTCTTCTAATGGGGATACCTAATGAGTACCAGTTAAGCTTTAGTCATTGTGAATCTGCTAAGGCCTTGATGGATGCCATTGAACTCAGGTTTGGTGGGAATGAAGCAACAATGAAGTCAAGGAAGAACTTACTGAAGCATCAATTTGAGACCTTTGTGGCCTCAAGTACTGAAAACATTGATGCTACTTATGACAGACTCCAGAAGTTGGTAAGTCAGTTGGCACTCATGAAGGTTACAGTGTCTCAAGAAGACATTAATCTCAAGTTTCTCAGAAGCTTATCATCTGAATGGAGCATGCATACTGTGGTCTGGAGGAATAAAGCAGATTTTGATACAATGAGTCTAGATGATTTATACAACAATATAAAGGTGTATGAATCTGAAGTTAAGGGATCATCCAGCTCATCTTCTGGAGCAAACAATCTAACCTTTGTGTCCTCAAACAACAACAGCTCTGGCAACCATTAAGAAACTCATTCTACTGCTGCTTATGGAGTTTCTGCTGCTAACACTAATGTATCTACTGCTGGCTCAACAAACAGTGATAACATTAGTGATGCTGCTATTTGTGCCTTCATATCTGATCTTACCACTAGCACTCCAGTTGGCTATCAGGATCTGGAGCAGATTGATCCTGATGATCTTGAGGAGATTGACCTGAAGTGGCAGATGGTTATGCTTACCATGAGGGCTAGGAGGTGTCTGAAGAAGACTGGTAGGGAACTCAAGTACAGAGGATAGAACAATGTTGGCTTTGATAAGTCAAAGATTGAGTGTTACAACTGCCAGAGAAAGGGTCACTTTGCAAGGGAGTGCAGAGCACCCAAGAAGAATAAAGAGAATACAAGATAGGTTCCTATTGAAGAAACAAAGCCTACTACTGCTATGGTGTCATGTGATGGCTTGGGAGAGTATGACTGGAGTGACCAAGTTGAAGATGGAACAAACTTTGCATTGATGGCTTATGCTTCTTTTTCATCTGGATCAGACTCAGAGGTATCTAATGAATCCAATTGTTCTTTTAAATCATGCTTAGATATTGTGGAGGAATTTAAGAATAGGAATGAGAGTCTAAGAGCTGAAGTAGAAAAACTAAAACTTGATAACTTAGGTTACAAATTTGGTTTAAAATTAGTAGAAGATAGACTTGAATTTCTTAAGCAAAATGAGATAGAATATGTTGATAAGATTAATGCATTGGAATGTGAGCTAATTAAGAAAAACTGTGAAATTAATGTTCTTAATAAGAGAATAGAGGAGGCTGAACAAGCTAGAGATGCAGCCTTATCTGAGAAGGAAAAACATGTTGTTAGGGTAGAAAAACAACAATTTGCATCTAAAAGTGTCAATAAGACCATTGAAAGTCAATTATTGAGAAAAGGAAATGGCTTAGGATATACTGAGGTAGCTCCACCAATTAAAAGTGCCTTTTCCCCTCCTAGGAAGGAATTGTCTTTCATAACTGAGATAGATGCAGAACCTGTAGGTGAAACCAGTGAATCAGATAAAGAGACACCTAAGGTTAACATATCATCATCTGATGCACCAACCATTGAAGATTGGGTGTCAGATAGTGAGGATGAACAGGATGAACCAAAGAACAAAAAGGAAGAAATTCCACCTGTAGAATCTAAGGTTAAACAAGTTGAATTTGTTAAACCTATATTTGGTGCTAATATCTCTAGGAAATTTGCTGAATATGATGAGAAACCTAGAGAACATCTTAAGAAGTTTAACAATAACAGGCCTAGAGGAAACCAAAGAAATTGGAACAGCCTAGTTTCACAAAGATTAGGTAGTGATTTTCAATTACTTAAGAAGGCTTGTTACAGTTGTGGTAGTTTTGAGCACTTACAGGAAGATTGTTACTACTACCAAAAACCTATATGGAACCAATACACTAGGGTGAACCATAAGAATTTTGCTAAAAAGACTCACCCACATCCTAATAGAAACATGGTTCCTAGGGAAGTTTTGCTGAGAAGTGGTGCTACTAGAATAATTACTACTACTGTACCAAAAAGGCTCATTCAAAAGAACAGAGTTGTTCCTACTACTAAGGCAAAAGCAGTTTCTACTGCTGAGCCCAAAGTAATAACAGACACTGTTGTGGGTAATCACTTTTATGTTGTTAAGGCCTCGGCTTGCTAGGTCTGGAAACCTAAAATCAAGGTTTTAGATCATGTTCTCAGACACAACAGTGCATCAATGGATTTGAAGAAATTTGACTATGTTGATGCACAAGGCAGATCCAAGTCAGTGATGGCTTGGGTCCCCAAGAGAAACTAATTCTCTTACTTTATGTGCAAGGCAATCTACAACAGGAGCTAAAGGACAAATGCATTTTTGATAGTGGATGCTCTGGACATATGACTGGAGACCAAGGCAACCTTGAAGATTTTGAAGCCTTTGATGGTGGCTATGTTGCTTTTGGTAATGACCCTAAAGGAGGGAAGATAATTGGTAAAGGTACTATTAGAACAGGCAAAATAGATTTTGAAAAAGTGTACTTGGTAAAGGGGCTTAAGTACAACCTCTTTAGTGTCTCACAGAGTGTCTTGTCTTATCTCCTGATTTTAAGTTTCCAGATGATAAATCTGTGTTACTTAGAGTCCCTAGAACAGACAACATATACAGTGTGGACATAAAGAACATTGTTCCTAAAAGAGCTTTAACTTGCATGGTTGCCAAGGCCACAATTGATGAATCCAAACTTTGGCATAGAAGACTTGGCCACTTAAATTTCAAAACTATAAATAAATTGGTTAAGGGAAACCTTGTTAGAGGTTTACCTTCAAAATTTTTTGAAAATCCTGAAACCTGTGTTGCTTGTCAGATGGGAAAGCAACACAGAGCTTCTTGTAAGTCCAAAGTGGTGAACTCTATTTCTGAGCCCTTGTGTATGTTACTGTAACACCCCAACCCGGCAAGGGTAGAAGTATCACACAAATGGCTCCATATCAGATCAAACAAAGCATACAATCAATAGTAATACAATGGTTCTCAAAGGTTACAAATGAAATCTTGCAATACAAAGGGTTACAAAGGAAAATAAAAGCTGCCTATCAAATCCATAAGTACATCTCTTCTAATGGCTTCTACTCAAAGTCTTCTAGGTCCAAAGTCTCTTCACTCTTACCCAGCTTCCAACTAAAACCTGCCGCGGGAAAAGAAACGCGGCTGAGCTACTAGAGCTCAGTGAACAGATATAACGTAACAAGCAGTAGTATAATGTATAATTTACATGAGTAAAAGAGTGTGGAAGCATGAATACATGGTATCAAGATGAAAGGTAAGAGTACATGGTATCATAAGGAAAGGTAAAAGGGTACATGGTAAAGGAAGTCAGAAATCCACTACGAGCCCATAACATAACATGAATCATAATCATAATTATAATCGTAAACATGCAGAGGGGAGACCTCTTAGTATCCTGTGAATATGAGGGGTGTCCTCAATCATGGGTATCCTGTAAATATGAGGGGTGTCCTCAATCATGGGTTGGAGTAGCTAGCTCCCGGAGTGTGAAAGACGTGTATCGCACACACCATCAGTCACCATGAATAACATAACATAACATGAACATGAACAAATCTAGGATGCATCCATACGCCCCCGGTGGCCATAATCTGCCTCTACATAAACATGAATCATAAACATAAACGTGCAGGGACGGGACAGGTCATCACTCTCCTGCCCTAGAGTCATGCCATCGGTGCATCAACTGACATGGACATGAAACCCTCATGCCTAGTGAGTGGCTCGTAGTATCAAACTGAGGGTAAAGGTCAAGTATCATGAATCATGTTTTTAGTTTACTTGCATATGTCAATATCTTGTTTCATAAGTTCATAATCATAGGTTCATAATCATGGTTCATAAGCAAGGTTCATAAGCAAGGGTTCATAAGCAAAGGTTCATAAGCAAAGGTTCATAAGCAAAGGTTCATGGTCAGGGGTTCATAATTAAAGGTTCATGAATGAAAGGTTCATAATCATAAAAGGTTCAATATCATGATGGTTCAAAAGATCGGAGTTCATGAATGAAGGGAACATAGCAATGGTATAGGGAAACCCTAGTACGAATCATAATCAGAGAATGAAGGCCTCTTATCAAAGAAGCAGAATATCTGTACCTTATACCGCAAGTGCAAGCACATCTAGAAATACAAAGATCGGAAATAAACTCCATCTTCAGCGAATCTACACGAATACATGGTCGTCTTATTATTAATATCTTACTTAAATCAGATTCCTCATTTTAGTCGGCTTTCTATTTTTAGTAACTTTCCACTTATAGCAGGTTTCCATATTTAGTAATATTATTTAAAATTATCCAAGTGTATCATTAAATAAAATTTAAAGTACTTAGATGACCATAATGATAGTTTAAGGTTCATAATATTATTTACATAAGTTTAGGGTTCATAGTGAAATTTTCATAAGTCTTAGGGCTTGAAATGTAAATAATTCAAATAAGTAACCAACTTATGGTTTAGCACATTTTAGATAGCCATTTACCCATTTCAGCTAAGATAAACTCAATACTCTCTTTATGATATGCAAAGCATTTGTTTTATTTATATATATATTTCTTTTATAACATTTCAATCAATAGCTACAAGCATCTCATTTGTTAGATTTAAATCATCCACTAGTACATGAAATTTTTGAATATAATGAGATTTAACTGCATCACGTGATCAGTGGTGTATCAAAACAGATCATGCACCATACTGTTATTTAAATATGAATGGGCACAAAAATATGACAAATAACACATGCAACTGACATTACATATGCGTACACTACATTTTGTTCGAACACTTCCTTGTTTTATGTCATATTGACCGTCAAGTTTATACATATCTGTCGCCAATGTTATTAATCACTCTCGAACCCGACGTAACACACTTACATACCCTCGACACACACACATGCATACACACACAGGTTCCAACTTATTTAATACACATTAATCTTTTGTTTTATACGTAATATATGTTATATATGCATGTTGCCAGCCCCTCGTACATCATGAAATCACATCCAATCATACGCATGTCCTTTCAAATTTCTTAGGTTTCTTACTGATTTTAACATCGAATATAATAGTTCGTATTATGGCTTATATGATCATGTCAAAAGCGTATATAACAGACACCTTCGCATAGCAAAACAGAACAGAGACGGACGCATGTGTTTCGTATATTCATCATATCATGTGGCATTTTAATAAGTTATCTATGTTACAGATTTAACGAAGCCTTCATATACACAATGATTATGCTCTATTTAACTGGTTTTCATTTCTGATTATGTACACAATCTGTGTGTGTCGAACGGAGGAGAAGAAACAAGTGATGGAGATACCTTTTACGATGGTAGATAGAACTGGAAACACGAACATGAGCACAAGATTCCGCGAGGCACGACCGATCCCAAAACCTACAGTCTTTCGAGACAAAACCACTCACGATCAAACCCTCCTCCAATTTCTGGTCGTATTTGTTAGATGTTGTGTGTACGGTTTCATGTTCATAGCTTACGAAATGGAAGGAGACATGTGGGTTATGTTTTCATTTGCTTATCTTTTTTTTTCTCAGCAACGAATAGGATAGCAGCCTCTTATTTTTTTTTATCGTATGAATGGGAGAGGGGAAAGGAAGAAAACGTGTTAGGCATATAGTAGAGATGGGGGAGCGTGTATAGCAAATAGGGAATGTTTTAATTGCACATAATTGTGTTGATTTAGTCAGTTTTTTTTTTTTTTTTTTTTTTTTTTTTTTTTTTTTTTTTTTTTAGCGTGATAAATGCCTGAATTTATGGAGAGTTTTAACTCATGGTTAAAGTCAAAACGTGTGATATAATAGGGGGTTTAGGAAGTTTTTATTTTTGTAACAAACTTATGTCTAGGCATATATATACTTAGGATAATTTATATTAATTGTATTTATGTTACATATCATATAGTTTAGGTGTCACATAAATTATTATCATAACTTAGGTAAAAGTTCAATTTACTTAGGAAAAATGGAATCCGAATTTGAGGGCATTTTTGTCATTTCAGATTGTATTAATTTTGGGGTTTTACAACTTCTTCCCCTCTAAAAAAAAATTTCGTCCTCGAAAATTGAGATGAGACGAAACGAAAACACAACTGACTGTGAACAGGAACATGAAGGACTTGTTTCTCATGACTCTCTCTTGTTGATCAAAGTTTCGGTTTTCTCAGAAAAGACAAATCATACTTAATCCTGATCAAATGAATAATATATCAAACGGAATAAATGATAATCGAAATCTCTCGAGGAAGATACAGGAAATACGTAGGATTTTGATGGATATGCCATCCACAGCATTTGATTTGACAAATCAGACGAAAACGTACCGAAAATAGATTATCGCTAACATCAATTGGCAGAAAGTCCTACAACAAAACCTAAGATTCTTATCAGATGCACAGAGGTCAGCAAACGCATGTTGAGAATCCAGACGTATCAAATCGTATAACGGTGAAAGCAGATTTAAGTGTATAGGTAGAATGAACTTAAAGTCTTGTTAACGCAGATGATCTTAGACGGTTATCAGAATTTCTAAACTCTAAGTCACTCCTCGAAATATCCTATGCCCACAACAAGTGCACGTTATATGATGTAAGTATTATCACGTTGGCCAGACGTCATAATACTGGCATCATATAAATATGCCCTCATGATGGTCATACTTTATCTCAAGTCGCAATCAAAACCACCTATCTTAATCCACCTAGTACTTATACAGTTTTAGAGGTCAGCAAAATCAATTCCATATCCAAGAGGAACAACAAAACTATTCGCAAGAGTATCCAAAATCCTAGGTTGCCTAGCAGAAGTGAGGTACGCCGCCATAAGCATCATATCTTCCAAAATTCACCAAAATCTCTCAAAAAAAAGCCGTCATCGAACATATGAAAAATGAACACGGAATCTGAAATGCTCCTAGGGAACTTGAATCATTAAAGAATCTTATTACTATATAATGAAACTTGAGAGAGTCAACAGAATGAAGTTAGTCGCCCAGAATTTCTGCCTTCATGGAATCAATTCTTCCAAACATAAAGGGTCTGTTTCAAAATTCCGTTCATTCAAAACATCCAATTTCCTCAGGTCCGGCTAATCTGTCTTCGTCTGTCCATCAGTCGGGAAGTGAAACAAAGATCGGAAACTTGTGTCTGGTTCGTCGAGCCTCCTGCAGTTCTTCTTGGAATGTGATGGAGTAATGTGGATTTCCGGCACGATCTTTAAATCTCTCCATCATCTAGTTTGCTTCCGCTCTCAATTCATCTTAGTACAACCAAGATGAATAGGGAAGTGAGACTGCATGTCTTCATCAGCTCCAGGTTCGCCATCTTGACTAGAATTTCTTCTTCTGCATCGCCAACACTTATGCCTTGTAAGGAATGTCTTCATTCTTCAGGGTAGTCTCCATTGTCGTCAACTCCAGGTCAGGCAAAGAACACCGTTCTCTTAACAAATATCCATCTCCCAGAATGCACAAATGATCGTCAACTTTCTAACAAGGTGCAAAAATGATTTTTATGCTCTTCCTTGTCTCTGATTGTACCATTAAGTCATACAATGACAATTTGCCCAAGTACTTACGACAAAACATCATTTATCAAATTCACGAAACATCAGTTAGCGTCACTAACTGTCATAATAGTCGTTTACGAATATGGAGGTTCGATTCCAAGAATAGACTCAATTCATCAGAAGGAAACTTCGCGTTCTGAATTTAAACCACCACATAGTCGTTTCAGGGTGGAGGAATATTGGTTCCTAACAGTATTACGATTCAGCTTTCTGTAATCGATACATATCTCCAGTCATCATCCTTCGTAATCGCGAACGAAACTAAAACACGCCCAGAAAATACACTTAAGTAAACTCACTTCCTGGTCTTCGGTTGCTGCTCTTCCCGGTTGCCCAATCAATTGGTATGATCCGAAAGACATCTTCATTTAGTGACTGGAAATCTCTCGGTATCATGTCAAATCCTACTTCACGCCCCGATGGACAAATTTTGGTGGTTCTACCAAGAATCAAATTCAGAAAACGCAGGGTGCCAAATAACGTTCAATACAAGGTTCATGCTCAGACGACTCAAAGTGCCAAATAGCTTCCAAGATAAGGTTCATTCATTGGTGTACGAAATGGTTTATAAGAAAAATTTATAACCGCGAAAGTAACCCACGAGTCTCCAGAGTAATAGCGAATGTTTAACAATCGGTAATCATGGTAGGGAGTTCAAAAATTGTTGCAAACGTTAAAGGTGAGATATAGGAGGGTAGTTGTCAATATTCGACTGATCACTCAACAAATTCCTTGTCAGAATAAAATCGAAGTTTACTATCCAAAGAAAGATGATTCGCAAATCAAAGCTTTATCATTCAAAAGTGAGGGGAAAACATTCTTATACTCGTGGTTACACACCACAAGGCTTCTTATAAGGACAGAGATGGGCGAAACAAAATTGAATAGTGTCAGAAGATTCATAGATACTTATCAAAAGCAAGAGACAAATAACAAACATATCCAGTACGTTATCGCCATGGAGGTTCTCAGATGCCCGAAGAGGCGTCAAAATGGTTAACGAAAGGATCAGAGTGCAACGTGGGTCTTTATCAAAATGATTAACAAAAGAAATCTGAAGAT
The DNA here is from genome assembly GCA_021014915.2 of Artemisia tridentata subsp. tridentata. Classification (NCBI taxonomy): domain Eukaryota; kingdom Viridiplantae; phylum Streptophyta; class Magnoliopsida; order Asterales; family Asteraceae; genus Artemisia; species Artemisia tridentata. Next base: position 55,705,967 of record CP139504.1, read on the forward strand.
AAGGATCAAATAGTGTTAGGCAATTATTATGAAATTTCTCAATGCCTTCCAAACTTAATCAGGTTCAAATCTTAGGTGGTGCAAAGCATGAGCTTTCGATTTTCAAAAGTGATACCAACAGACTCTAACCAAAAGCAAGGCACGAATCAGAGTGGTGCGGAAGAAATGATACGTAAACAAATGCCTTATAGTCTACCCATTCCTCACCGGTCAAAACTTAGGTTCCTATGGGAAATCCTAAAGCAATTTTCAAAGGTTGAATTACGAGCGCCTACAGGGAAAACTTAGTGGTCCTAACTTACACAGGTCAAGGGTAAATGTATTACGAGTCGCAGCCTGTCTCTCTGATACCATAATTGTAACACCCCAACCCGGCAAGGGTAGAAGTATCACACAAATGGCTCCATATCAGATCAAACAAAGCATACAATCAAAAGTAATACAATGGTTCTCAAAGGTTACAAATGAAATCTTGCAATACAAAGGGTTACAAAGGGAAATAAAAGCTGCCTATCAAATCCATAAGTACATCTCTTCTAATGGCTTCTACTCAAAGTCTTCTAGGTCCAAAGTCTCTTCACTCTTACCCAGCTTCCAACTAAAACCTGCCGCGGGAAAAGAAACGCGGCTGAGCTACTAGAGCTCAGTGAACAGATATAACGTAACAAGCAGTAGTATAATGTATAATTTACATGAGTAAAAGAGTGTGGAAGCATGAATACATGGTATCAAGATGAAAGGTAAGAGTACATGGTATCATAAGGAAAGGTAAAAGGGTACATGGTAAAGGAAGTCAGAAATCCACTACGAGCCCATAACATAACATGAATCATAATCATAATTATAATCGTAAACATGCAGAGGGGAGACCTCTTAGTATCCTGTGAATATGAGGGGTGTCCTCAATCATGGGTATCCTGTAAATATGAGGGGTGTCCTCAATCATGGGTTGGAGTAGCTAGCTCCCGGAGTGTGAAAGACGTGTATCGCACACACCATCAGTCACCATGAATAACATAACATAACATGAACATGAACAAATCTAGGATGCATCCATACGCCCCCGGTGGCCATAATCTGCCTCTACATAAACATGAATCATAAACATAAACGTGCAGGGACGGGACAGGTCATCACTCTCCTGCCCTAGAGTCATGCCATCGGTGCATCGACTGACATGGACATGAAACCCTCATGCCTAGTGAGTGGCTCGTAGTATCAAACTGAGGGTAAAGGTCAAGTATCATGAATCATGTTTTTAGTTTACTTGCATAGGTCAATATCTTGTTTCATAAGTTCATAATCATAGGTTCATAATCATGGTTCATAAGCAAGGTTCATAAGCAAGGGTTCATAAGTAAAGGTTCATAAGCAAAGGTTCATAAGCAAAGGTTCATGGTCAGGGGTTCATAATTAAAGGTTCATGAATGAAAGGTTCATAATCATAAAAGGTTCAATATCATGATGGTTCAAAAGATCGGAGTTCATGAATGAAGGGAACATAGAAATGGTATAGGGAAACCCTAGTACGAATCATAATCAGAGAATGAAGGCCTCTTATCAAAGAAGCAGAATATCTGTACCTTATACCGCAAGTGCAAGCACATCTAGAAATACAAAGATCGGAAATAAACTCCATCTTCAGCGAATCTACACGAATACATGGTCGTCTTATTATTAATATCTTACTTAAATCAGATTCCTCATTTTAGTCGGCTTTCTATTTTTAGTAACTTTCCACTTATAGTAGGTTTCCATATTTAGTAATATTATTTAAAATTATCCAAGTGTATCATTAAATAAAATTTAAAGTACTTAGATGACCATAATGATAGTTTAAGGTTCATAATATTATTTACATAAGTTTAGGGTTCATAGTGAAATTTTCATAAGTCTTAGGGCTTGAAATGTAAATAATTCAAATAAGTAACCAACTTATGGTTTAGCACATTTTAGATAGCCATTTACCCATTTCAGCTAAGATAAACTCAATACTCTCTTTATGATATGCAAAGCATTTGTTTTATTTATATATATATTTCTTTTATAACATTTCAATCAATAGCTACAAGCATCTCATTTGTTAGATTTAAATCATCCATTAGTACATGAAATTTTTGAATATAATGAGATTTAACTGCATCACGTGATCAGTGGTGTATCAAAACAGATCATGCACCATACTGTTATTTAAATATGAATGGGCACAAAAATATGACAAATAACACATGCAACTGACATTACATATGCGTACACTACATTTTGTTCGAACACTTCCTTGTTTTATGTCATATTGACCGTCAAGTTTATACATATCTGTCGCCAATGTTATTAATCACTCTCAAACCCGACGTAACACACTTACATACCCTCGACACACACACATGCATACACACACAGGTTCCAACTTATTTAATACACATTAATCTTTTGTTTTATACGTAATATATGTTATATGTGCATGTTGCCAGCCCCTCGTACATCATGAAATCACATCCAATCATACGCATGTCCTTTCAAATTTCTTAGGTTTCTTACTGATTTTAACATCGAATATAATAGTTCGTATTATGGCTTATATGATCATGTCAAAAGCGTATATAACAGACACCTTCGCATAGCAAAACAGAACAGAGACGGACGCATGTGTTTCGTATATTCATCATATCATGTGGCATTTTAATAAGTTATCTATGTTACAGATTTAACGAAGCCTTCATATACACAATGATTATGCTCTATTTAACTGGTTTTCATTTCTGATTATGTACACAATCTGTGTGTGTCGAACGGAGGAGAAGAAACAAGTGATGGAGATACCTTTTACGATGGTAGATAGAACTGGAAACACGAACATGAGCACAAGATTCCGCGAGGCACGACCGATCCCAAAACCTACAGTCTTTCGAGACAAAACCACTCACGATCAAACCCTCCTCCAACTTCTGGTCGTATTTGTTAGATGTTGTGTGTACGGTTTCATGTTCATAGCTTACGAAATGGAAGGAGACATGTGGGTTATGTTTTCATTTGCTTATCTTTTTTTTTCTCAGCAACGAAATAGGATAGCAGCCTCTTATTTTTTTTTATCGTATGAATGGGAGAGGGGAAAGGAAGAAAACGTGTTAGGCATATAGTAGAGATGGGGGAGCGTGTATAGCAAATAGGGAATGTTTTAATTGCACATAATTGTGTTGATTTAGTCAGTTTTTTTTTAGCGTGATAAATGCCTGAATTTATGGAGAGTTTTAACTCATGGTTAAAGTCAAAACGTGTGATATAATAGGGGGTTTAGGAAGTTTTTATTTTTGTAACAAACTTATGTCTAGGCATATATATACTTAGGATAATTTATATTAATTGTATTTATGTTACATATCATATAGTTTAGGTGTCACATAAATTATTATCATAACTTAGGTAAAAGTTCAATTTACTTAGGAAAAATGGAATCCGAATTTGAGGGCATTTTTGTCATTTCAGATTGTATTAATTTTGGGGTTTTACAGTTACACATGGATTTATTTGGGCCAACTTTTGTGAAGAGTTTGAATAAAAAGATGTATTGCCTAGTTGTCACAGATGACTATAGTAGATTTACTTGGGTATTCTTTCTAGCAACTAAGGATGAGACCTCTAGCATTCTTAAGGCTTTCATAACAAGGATAGAAAACCTAGTTAATCACAAAGTTAAGGTAATCAGATGTGACAATGGAACTAAATTTAAGAATAGTATGATGAATCAGTTCTGTGTTGAAAAAGGTATTCTAAGACAGTTTAGTGTTGCCAGAACTCCTCAACAAAATGGTGTTGCTGAGAGGAGGAATAGGACATTAATTGAGGCTGCTAGGACTATGTTGTCTGAGTCAAAGTTACCCACTACCTTTTGGGCTGAAGCAGTCAATACTGCTTGCTTTGTGCAAAATAGGAGTAAGGTAGTAAAGCCTCATAACAAGACACCTTATGAACTGCTACATGGTAGGAAGCCTATGATAGATTTCTTGAAACCATTTGGGTGTCCTGTTACTATCTTAAATACCATTGATTCACTAGGCAAGTTTGATGAAAAGGCAGATGAAGGTTTCTTTGTTGGATACTCCACAACTAGTAAAGCATTTAGGGTGTTCAATAAGAGAACTAGGCATGTGGAAGAAAAATTACATGTTAGGTTTAGTGAAACCACACCTAGTGTTGCAGGAAGTGGACCTGCTTGGCTATTTTACATTGATTCTTTAACCAAGAGTATGAATTATGAGCCAGTAAGTGCATGTACAACTAACAATTCTGCAGGTCAAGAAACTGATTCTAATGCAGGTACACCATCCAAGACTGATGAATCTGCAAAGGAATTTGTTCTCATTGAAAAATGGAAGCTTGATCCAACCTTCCCTGCCAAGGAGAAAGAAAAGAAGAGTTCACAGGATGCTATTGTTCATGATGAAGTACCTGAAGGTGATGCAAAAGGTGGTGATAACCCTTCTGATGATGGAATGATTGGTGATGAAAAGATGAGTAAAGAGTCAGCAAATGATGGGAACAAGGGACATAAAGCCAACAGTAGTACCTCAAATCCTACTGCTAAGCCAAAACATCTTGCTGCTAAGCCTAGCAGTAGTATTCTAAATTCTACTGCTACACCAAAGGTTCCTACTGCTGATCAAGATGGAAATGCTTTTGCTGATGATGATTTTTCTGATGACCCTGATATACCTGAATTGGTTAATATTTATGAAGATACTGATGATGAAGCTTTGGAAGTTTTTGGAGCTGGAGCTGATTTATCAAATATGGAGACTATCATCCCTGTTAGTCCTACTCCAACCACCAGGGTACACAAAAATCATCCAAAGGAGCAGATCATTGGTGACATTGATTCTGCTGTTCAAACCAGAAGTAAGACAAAAGGTTTGAGAGATTTATTTGATGAAGGTCTATTTGCTCAAACACTTCATCAGAGAAATAGCCACAAGGATCTACAAAATTGTATGTTTGCTTGCTTTCTATCACAAGTGGAGCCCAAGAATTCTTACAAAGCATTACAAGATTCAAGCTGGGTTGAAGCTATGCAAGAGGAGCTGCTACAGTTTAAGCTTCAAGAAGTTTGGACCTTGGTTGATCTGCCTAGTGGGAAAAAGGAAATTGGTACTAAATGGGTTTTCAGATGTAAAAGAGATGAAAGAGGTATTTTGATTAGAAACAAAGCAAGGATGGTGGCACAAGGGTACACTCAGGAAGAAGGGATTGATTATGATGAAGTATTTTCCCCTGTTGCAAGGATAGAGGCTATCAGACTGTTCTTGGCATATGCTTCATATAAGAATTTCACTGTGTACCAAATGGATGTGAAAAGTGCTTTCTTATATGGGAAGATTGATGAAGAGGTTTATGTGATGCAACCACCTGGTTTTGAGGATCCTGAATATCCTGACAGAGTGTATAAGGTGGAGAAAGCATTGTATTGTCTACATCAAGCTCCTAGAGCTTGGTATGACACCTTATCAAAGTACTTGTTAAGCAATGGTTTTAGTAGGGGAACCATTGACAAGACTTTTTTTATCAAGAAAGACAAAAAGGATATCTTACTAGTTCAAGTTTATGTTGATGATATCATTTTTGGGTCTACAAATAAGGTGTTATGTGAGGAATTTTAGAAGCTCATGCACAACAGGTTTCAAATGAGTTCTATGGGGGAACTTACTTTCTTTCTGGGGCTTCAAGTTAAGCAAAAAGCAGATGGGATCTTCATCAGTCAAGACAAGTATGTGACTGATATTTTGAAGAAATTTGGTTTTTCTGATGTAAAGCCAGCAAAGACTACCATGGACACAAACAAGCCTTTGATCAAGGATGAAGATGGAGAAGAGGTTGATGTACATCTGTATAGATCAATGATTGGTTCATTGATGTATTTAACTGCTTCAAGGCCAGACATTATGTTTGTTGTGTGTGCCTATGCCAGATTCCAAGTCTCTCCTAAGATGTCACATTTAAATGCTGTGAAGAGAATTTTTAGGTACCTAAGGAGTCAACCTAGGTTGGGCCTTTGGTATCCTAACAATTCACCCTTTGATCTGGTGGCATACTAAGATAGTGACTATGCTGGAGCAAGTTTAGATAGAAAGTCAACCACTGGAGGCTGTCAATACCTTGGACATAGGTTGATCTCATGGCAATGCAAGAAACAAACTGTGGTGGCTAATTCAACAACTGAAGCTGAGTATGTGGCTGCTTCTAGTTGCTGTAGACAAGTGCTCTGGATTCAGAACCAATTGCTGGATTATGGGTATAACTTTATGAACACCAAAATTTACATTGATAATAACAGTACAATGTGTATAATTAGAAATCCTGTTTTTCACTCTAAAACAAAAGATATTGAGATAAGACACCATTTTATAAGAGATTGTTATGAGAAAAAGCTAATTCAAATAGTTAAAATCCATACCAACAACAATGTTGCAGATTTGCTCACTAAAAGTTTGGATGTGGGTAGATTTCAATTCTTGATTGCTAGTATAGGAATGGTAAATCTTTGAAAAAGCTTATCTCTGTGTGTTTTTGTAATAGTGTGTAAGGATTTGTACTGTTATTAGTCAAATAAGTTGTTTCTATTGCTTGCTATATTTTGTTTTGTCTGCTTCTAGTTATATTTAGTCTGCTGCTAGTTGTCTATTCAACTGCTATGTATAACTATGACTCGTGATTATTGTGGTATCTTGTTTCTTGTGTTTTTGTGGTTTGGACTAATCTTTTGCAGGATAAGTTAATGGGAAATGCTTGGTTGATGAGAAAAAGGTGTTAGAAAGGTTCAACAGACATTCTACTGCTAGCATCAAAAGTTGCTGCTGCTAGGCAAAACTTCCTACTGCTACAACTATTCGAATTCTACTGCTCGGTTTGAAAGTAAAGGGACTATTTTGTAACTTGGAGCCAAAAAGAACCCTAAATAGATCTGAACAGAATAAAACCCCAATTCGATCCCACAATTCACTTTGTGCGCCCAAAATTCACTTTAATTCAAACCCTAACACTTCTTTTAACCATCTGATCAAAAACCCCCAAAATCAAAACCCTAATTTCACAATGGCCGCAAGAGACTTCTCCGATAGTCATAATCAAGTGTCATTTCTTCAAAAGGTCCCAGAAGCAGAGGGTTTTGCTGAGGCTATTGACTTTCTTAATGCTACTCATTTAAGGTATGCATTAACAGCAAATCCCACTATATACATTTCCCACATGAAACAGTTTTGGTCTACTGCTAAGATCAAATCTAAAAATGGTAGATGAGGGAAGAATGTTTGAGAGTTGTGGTAGATGAAGAAAGAATAATTGTTTCTGAGTCATCTGTAAGAGAAGCACTTCATCTTTCAGATGATGAAGAAATCACTTGTCTTTCGAATTCTATTATTTTTCAAGGACTTGCAAATATAGGGTATGAGAAGAAAAATTATAGTTTCAAATTTTACAAAGGATTTCTCTGCCCTCAATGGAAATTTCTTCTTCACACCCTTCTCCATTGTCTTAGACCTAAAACTACAGGGTGGAATGAGTTCAGTACAACTCAAGCATCTGCTTTGATTTGTCTGGCCACAGGACAACCCTTTAATTTTTCAGCTATGATTCTGGATGGGTTGAAAAAGAATATTTCTGTAAAAATTTATGTTTACCCAAGGTTTTTACAATTAATCATAAATAATCAACTTTCAGAACCTATGGTACATAAAAGGACACATGACAGCCCTGAGCTTAAAAGCAAAATGTTTTCATATTTGAAAAAGAATGGTACTGGATTTTTTGGGACTGTAACTCCTTTGTCCCAACATATATTACAACTGGGTGCTACTCAGGGTGAAGGTGCTGAAAAGACAACACCCATCACACACCCACTCCTGAACATTCATCTGAACAACCCCAAAAGACCCAATCCCCTAGGATCTCACCAAACAAGAACACTGAGCAACCTCAGGCCAGTGTTAGGATGGAACCAGATGAGGCTATCACAGGTGATGTAGGTGACATGATGGGTGAGGCTGACACTACTGATCCTGGCTTAGTAGCTGGACACGACAGTGTCAACATAATTAAGACCTCAAACATGGCAACATCTAATGCAGAAGGTTCTTTTGAACCTGAAGCAGGTGATGGAAACCCCAGCCAAATGGCTAAAAAGGGGGGCTCAGATGATCAACCCAGGGTTGAAACTGAGTTTGAGCCCATTGATTCACCTCTCGGACTAGGTCACATAGGTCGAAGTGATAAGGGCAGACCTGAAACAATCGAATTGATGGATACTTTTGTACACACTGACAATGTCTATGATTCACCTCCTAGGCCCGGTAACACAGGCCGAAGTGATGAGACTAGAAAAGATACTGAGGAGTTGTTGACATCATTCACTGTACAAAATGAAAAATCTGGTGATCTAGCTCTCGGGCCAGGAAACACAGGCCGAAGTGGTGAAGATAGTATGCAACTTATAAAGGAATTGATGGCAAAATGTACAACATTGTCAAATGAGGTACTTGGTCTCAAGCATGAGGTAAAAGAACTTAAAACTACTCATGGTGCAGAAATCAGGAAACTCAAGCAAAGGATTAGGCATCTAGAGGGAGTTCAGAGGCCAAGAGCTTCTAAATCTGCAAGAACAAAGTCCAAGAAAGCTGATTCCAAACCAAGTTTGGGGGAGGATGCTCCCAAACAGGGGAGGAATGAAGATAAGGATGCAGAGGAGGTAATCAAGGATTTAGGGGAGGTTGTGAAGAACATTGATGAAGATGGTGCTGGTAATGAGGGTGATGATCAAGTTGATATGGATGTAGATGGTGGCTCAGGGGCTAAGTTAAAAACTTTGGATGCTGAGCAGTTGAATAAAGATCCTGCTGCTAGTGTTATTCAACCTGCTGCTAGTGCTAAAGATTCTGCTGCTGAGACAGAGCAAGGTGTTGCTAGTGTTAGAACTTCTACTGCTGAGCAAGATGAAGAATCAGATGATGATATTAGCTTGGCTCAGGCAATGTTACAACTTAAGGCTAAATCATCAACAGCAAAGCAATCTCAACCACAACCACAATCAAAACAACAACCATCACAATCACAACAACCTGAACCTGAAAAACAATCACAATTACAACCTCAACAAACAACTGCACCTGTAACTCAACAAACAACTCCACCACCTGCTGTAAAACAAACAACTCCAACACCTACAATTCCAAGAATTCTTGTCAAGGTTGTAACAATTAGAGAACCCATCCCATCTAAGAAACCCACTCAACCACCTGCATACACTGGGAAAGGCAAAGCAAAAATGGTGGAAGAGTCTGAAAAGTATCCTGATCCTGCACATGTCCCATTTCAATATTGGCCAAAAGACCTTGCTGAGAAACATAATGCAGAAGCTGCAAAGAAGTTTCAAGCTGAGTATGATGCAGAATATGAAGCAGAGCAAGAAAGGGAGCTTGAAAAACTAAGAAAACAGACTGAGATTGAAGAAAAGTTGAATGCTTGGGATGAGGAAAGAACTAAATGTGAAGCTGCAATGGAATTGTTAAAGGTGAAGGAAGAATTGCAAGATACCTTTACTGTAGAAGGTGAGTTTGATTGGTTAAAGAAGTTTAAAGCAAAGCACAAGAAGAAACTTCTTACTGAGAGGAAAAAGAGAAAGGTGCTCAGACCACCAACTGCAAAGCAGATCAGAAACTTTCATGAGCATTACTTGAAAAATATGAAGGGATGGAAGCTTGTGCAGTTGAGGCCATTCTCAGATGCTGAGGATCAGAAGAAGTTTGAGGCAGCTAAGAAAGAAATGGAGAGGTTTGTACCCGTGGGATCAGAAGGTGAGTCTGCAAAGTTTTCAAGATATATGTTACCAAAGGCTTATCTAAGAGTAGATACTGAGGCTGGAGTAGAAAAGACTGAGAAAAAGATTGAGGGTGTCAAGGAAAATGAGGAGATTGAGAAGGTGACTGATGTGGAGAAGGAAAATGTAAAAGAAAAGGTTGTGAAAGAAGAAGTGAAAGAGGGACCCAGTATTGGTGTCAAGAGAACTGGGAGAAGATGGGAGAAGATTAAAGATGAAAGCTAGGAAGAAGAAGAGAAAGGTAGTTGTGGAAAGTTCTGAGTCTGAGAACCAAGAAAAGAAGAAAACAGAGAAATCAAAGGAGTTCTACAAAGAAACAATTGATTTACAACTAATGACTCAGATTGTGCATGATGATAATGATACTTTTGTAGATACTGCTCCCTTAGAGGTTAAGACTCCAGTTATTGGATGGAAGACAGGTTATGAGGAGAAATTTCCTTGGTTTGAGCTACATAGAGTTGGTGGCAGAGTTCAAAGATTTAAGCATTTTCCTCAGATGCTTAAAAATATGGATATAGAGGATTTGGTTAATCTGTGAGGCTTAATGAAAAACAAGTACGGAACTTCAAGGCCACAAGATGATTTGGATATAGTACTTTGGGAGATTTGATGGTCATGTTTAAAGTGTGTCCTAAAGACAGAGTGTGGCTGGAACAGGGGAGGAGTACAAAAATTCTTCTTTGGAAATACTATGAGTCATGTGGAGTTCATGAGTTAGTACTGGAGGGAGGACTTCAGATGTATATGCTGGTAGAGAAGGATTACCCTCTAGCTGTTTCCACAATCAAGATGATGGTTGAAGGGGATATAAAACTTATGGTTGATCGTTGGAATCAAACAGTTATTGATCTTTTCAGGAAGGTTAAAAGAAAACTCTATGGGCAGGATTTTGCTAGAAGAAAATGAGTGGTGTTTGGAAGCATCCTCCTGGTGTTTGTTCATACTTAAAGGAAACTTTATGATTTTGGAGTAAAATATCAAGTTTAGGGGAGGATTGTTGGGTTTCAAGATGCTGCTGCTCAGGTTTGATTATACTGCTCATGGTTCTAATTGGAAAATACACTAAGTATGATTCTGTTGCTTGGCTTAATCATTTTGCTACTGGTGTGTTTTATTCTACTGCCGAGTTACTGAGAAGATCAAGGAAATAAGCTAAGTATGATTCTACTGCTAGACTTCGAAGATCCTACTGCTAGAGTAAATCATTCTACTGCTTATTGGATAAACGTGTATAGTTTGTTAGATAATTTTGGAAAAGATATGAATAGATTTTATCTTGTATAGAAAGTCTTTGTAACTGACTAGGACTCCTTAATCTATAAAAGGAGGTTCTAGGGTTAGGATTAGAGTACGTATTGTTTTGTAAGTCGAATCACTTCAAGGTTTTGTAACCTTGTTACTTTTGAGTAACCGTATTAATATATTGAAGTGTTTATTGAGAGAATTCATTGTGTGTTCAAGTGTTCTTCTTAAGATTAATCATTAAATTCCGCGTAGTGATTAATATTGTTTCAATTCAAGAAAAGTTTATAAACTTATTGTTTTAGATTCGTCTAAGATAATAAAGATCATTTGAAAAATAAAAAATAAGAAGCAAACAGTCTTAGCCTACAACCAAGTCGTCACCACCCACCGTCCATCCAAAATCCAAGCTTCAAGACGCAAAAACCGGATCATAATGCAACAAGTAAGTGTGCCATTAGCGGACTTCATGATAAGCACACTACTTGGTCGTCATCAACATGTTGGTGTAAACTCGTCCCCAACTCAAATCTTCAAATGTGATCGAAGTGGCCTCCTCGATACTAAATCTGATAAGCTCGTAACTTAGTGCTTTTAATGACGCACTATACATACCAAACAGTAACTACTATATACATACAAACACACATTTTTTTTTATCATAACTACAAGAAAAGAAAAATAATAATATCATCCCCCCACTTGAGATGGATTATATATGATAAAGTATGGGGGGTCTTCAATGATCTTCAAATATATGTCTTCGGCGTTGGCGTGATTCCCGAATCTCTCTACTCGAATCTCAAACTTAAGCAAACGGCGACTTCCCAATCATGAGTTAAGACTACATGGTAGGCTAAGGCGAATAGGTGTATCGAAACAATATTGATAAGGGTATGAAATGAAAAGAATGGATCGGAAAGGTGTATCTAGGGGTATCTTGCACTAAAGGTGAGTGCAACAAAAGGGTTTTAACATGGGGGTCGAGGAGTCGATGTGACTAATCGATAAACGCACACAATTAAATACACATATGGCTATTTGGATGTTAATCCTAAAATATTTCCTTCTCGAATTGTCTCTTCCAAATGTATCAATCAAACTCAACACACTACTTGTTGGTCTCGAAATGATGTAAAGGCCAAGTTTTAAAGTTTACATACTACCGGCACACTCAATATTTGGTGGATATGGGGTAAATAAGGGGAAACGGAAAGACTAAATCTCACCATGGAAATTAAGGGTTATAGTGTGCTCGGCTAAGGTCTATTCTAGTTAGGTTCAGAAAAACTTGTCAAAAATTTTAAAATGGCACAATTTTTCAAAATAAACTAGAAAAATGAGGGCAAACAAGTTCAAGTTATAATCCTACTCCCGTCCCCCCACTTGAAATGTACAAAGTCCCTTTTGTACTAAACATGAAATAAAGATGAGGTAAAAGTAGAATTGGAACGAGAACTTCCCTGAAATTCGCTCCAAAATGAAATAAGGATCACGTTGAACATGCCTACCTTCGTCTTGCCTCCATGAGCAAACTTTGATTCCTTGAAATCACGACACTACCAACAAGTATAAATCTTAAATAAAAGGGAAAAACAAAAACAAACAAAAACCTAACTCACTTTCATAGGAATCACGGTTGCATTTAGCGTATGCAACAAGCCTTTTAAACCACTCGGTGTCCCGAGTGGACGAGTGAAGTCTCGTGAGGGTTTACAGGGAACACACCCACAAAGTTCATATAAAAACTAATACAAGGTTATGGTGTGTAAGATTAAAAATTAAATTTGGTTACAGGACAGGTTACGGCGTAAACTCATTCCTGAGTTACGCCATAATTGCATAAACCTGGGAGTCATCCGATAACGGAGGATGGTTACGGCGTAACCATAGAATTTAGTTACGCCGTAAAGTCTGCACAGAATGGATTTTTCAGACTGGTTCCATCTATAGTGAGCTTTATGTTATCCTCCTTGCTCCAATTCCTTTAAAATACGAAAACAAACACACCAAACCCAACTATACTAATAAAATGGAAAAGAAAAAGGATAATTTAGGTTGTCTCCCAAAAGAGCACTTTTGTTTATTTAACGAGTCTTTAAGTTAGACTCAAAGCCACGACCGCTACGTTGGTGGATGGACTTGTCCGACCTCGTCCATTTCTCTCATCAAATTGTGCCTTACCCATGCAACGTTTGTTGCAGTGCATAGGAACTCTTTCTTATCTCGGCTTCTAATTTTAGTGAACCTCTCGTCCGGTCCAATAGAGTATCTAGTCACCTTAAATGTTTCAACGACAATTGGTAGCGGTTTCTTGTATGGGATTCCCAATAGTTTACACCTTCGTTGCTCGTAGGCTTCATCATCATGGTCCATAAACCCATCATATCCTTGTAAATCAAGGTAGTCAACTATCCCTTCCAGATCGTCATCATCGGACTTCGTTCCTTTATACCATTTGTCATCGACTTTATCCTCGATGAGTTCACGTATGTGCCGATCTTTCTCGTCTCTCCAATTTATCGCATACTCCTGGGTTCTTCGTTGTTTGACTCTTCACAACTGCTAGCGTATTCATGCTTCATGTAGTCCTTCCAGATTTTCTCTTTAGTTGAAGCATCCACTTTACCATACCTTATCTTGATCCAGTCATCAAAACTTAACCTATCCACCCACGGTAATTCACTTCTTTTTATGTCGTTGGTGGAAGTCCAAAAATACTCATTTTTTCCAACCCTAACTTTGTCGCTTTTACCATCACATTCTTCATCGTATGAGTTATAAGAAGCCCAAAATGAGTCCGCATTGGCGTTCCAAATTCTAACTTTCTCGCACCAATGTTTTCGTTCAATCGTTCCTCTTGCATTATCACTTGAGTCATTTGCACGGCCTTTAACAACTTCATTGTCCGTGAGCATTTCATCTTGCAACTCAAGGTCATCATTGACGATACGGATTTCACTGTCGTGGACGCAGTTTAGGTCAGCCTAAATGCTCATATTTGTGTCACTATCAACATTGCCATAGACAATTCGTACTCATTCGTCGAATGTTATTGTTCCTCTCCATTTAAGGTTCCTCTTATCCTTATCATTAGTGGAAGTCAATAGATGCTTGTTACTTTGTAACCTCTCTTACCATTACAAAGATCAACATTTGGGTCACATGATGCCCATAAGTCGTACCATTTTTCATTGTCAACCGGTATAGCTTCGCACCAATGGTATTTCTTCTCTATCTTCTTTGGAATGTCATTAGCTTTATTGTGATGCTGTGCCACAATTCTCATAAGATTCTTAGTATCATCATCAGTCATGGATGAGCTAATGATCACCTTGAGCTCCTCATTCTCATCGATCAATTCACACTTGGTGTTGGGGGCTACCTCAGTATCTGGGCCAGGGTTATGCCGTAACATAACATTAGAGTTACTGCGTAACTTTCCTCTGTCGCTAATTCCAGCATTTGTATCCTGCAAAACCTCACTCAAAGAGTTGACATGATTAGTATTAAGGTGCTCGTGTGCTATGTTATCAGTAAGATTCAGGTCATTTCTCGATATATCATTCTTAATGACACAAACAGTCTCAATTGGATGACATTTCCCTCTTTCATCCATTTTAAAAACGAGTTAACTGTTATCTGTTGATGCAAATAATGTTTTAAAAATGTTATTTATATCTTTTGATTATTTCACGTTTTGAGGATGATAAAATGTGAAATCACGTTACGTTAAAATTAACGTAAACAAGTTTTTAATCGGAAGATCCCGTTTCTACGCAAATCACTCTAGAACAAATTTACAAACTTGACAAATGATCAAAGAAGTAAATTTTGGTTTTGAGATTTCACATTTTAATGTGACAAAATATTTTTTCAAAAATAAACCTTACAAATTATTTTTGAATAATTAAGAAATGTTTTAATGGAAAAATAAGTTTAAATTACATAACTATTCCCCCTCCCCCCCCCCCCAAAATCAGCTCCAAACTTCCCCAAATAAGTTTTCACCAGAAAAGACAAAAAATGGAGCGCCTTTGTCTGGGACGGCTCCACGGTTCCACTAAATTTAGTGGAGCCGTGGGTCATTTAGTGGTGTCGTCATACCATAACGGTCAGATTTCCTCTGCCTATAAATTCCAGCCCACTTCACAGTTTTTGGGCACCCTTCCACATACAGAAACCTCTGAGTTTAAATCTCCCACACCTTTCTTTCTTCTTGATCATTTAGTTTAGTTTTCTTTTGTTCAAAGAGTGATCCAATCATCCAACCTAGAGATCCTTTTCATTCCTCTTCAATAGCAAGAGAAGAACACAAAGTATCCAAGTTGATACAAGGTGTTGTCATTCCTCTTCAAGTGCAAGAGAAGAACTCGAAGTATCCAAGAAGATACAAAAGTTATAGTTGTTAGGTTGTTTGTAACATCTGTTACACCCTTGTTGTATCATATCATACATCAAGTTTATTTTTCTTTTGTGAGAGTGAGAGTGAAGATCATTGTGATTTTATAGAGATAGTGAATATCTCTTGAAGCCATTGGGCTTATGTAATTGATCAAGAAGATCAGGGGTCGATAGGATAGATTGAGTCAAGTGAGTGTTGATCATTGTGATCATGTCGAGATCTTGTTGATCTCTTGAAGCCATTGGGCTCGTGTGTTTGATCAAGTGGATCGTGGTAGATTGGTGCTAGCTAAGATTAGCACTCGACATTTAGCTTAGTGTCAGAAATAGGATAAGCGACGTGTACGGTTTTCTCCGCCTTAAGGTAGGATGTTGACATAGTGCTTGAAACTCTCGAGTGTGGTACTCGGGGAGTGGAGTAGGGCGAAGAGGTGCTTCGTAGCCGAACCACTATAAATCCTTTTGTCCCGGTTTGATCTTTCCAACTTTTCTCTTTACTTACTTTACTTATTATTAGTTAGTTTAGAGTGTAGTTCATATTGGCGTTGATTGATTACACATAAGATTCGAATCAAGGTTTTTCATAAGTAAACTTTTAAAGAGATTTTAAAAGAACTTAAAAACCGGTAAAACTATTCAACCCCCCTTCTAGTTTTCCACAATTGGTATCAGGAGCCACATCAGTCAAGCTTTTAAAGTATATTATATTTTAAAACTTGAATCGATCAATGAATTCCGACAAATATCTAGAAGGGAAATCTATGCAAAGACCACCACTTTTCGAAACCGATTGTTTTATTTATTGGAAAACAAGATTTGAAACGTATGTGAAATCAAAAGACATTGATCTTTGGCATATTATTACCGAGGGTGACTTTCAACCGATTCAAATGAATCCAGAAACTAAAAAATAATGAAATAGTTTCTTATGATAAACAAAGTGATGAACTTAAAAGAAAATTAGCCAAGAACAATGAGGCTAAAATGATGATTTACAATGCTTTTCCTAAAAAGGAATTTGAAAGAACTTTTATGTGTAATACGGAAAAAGACATTTGTAAAACCTTGTTAGTCACTCACCAAGGTAATAATCAAGTCAAAGAGAACAAGATTGATATTCTTGTTCAACAATATGATCAATTTTCCATTTCGGAAGATGAGTCAATAGATAATGCTTTTGCTAGATTTAATACTATTATCACTAGTCTTAAAGCTCTTGATGAAGGTTACTCTAGCAAGAATTATGTTAGGAAGTTTCTTAGGGCTCTACATCCTAAATGGAGAGAAAAGGTCACCGCCATAGACGAGTTAAAGGACTTGGCGATGTTGTCCCTCGATGAACTAATAGGAAACTTGAAAGTTCACGAGATGATAATCAAGAAGGACTCCGATATAGTCAAAGGCAAAAGCAAGAGAGTTAGATCTCTAGCATTGAATGCCAAGAAGGAGTCTAGTGATGAGGAATGTTCGAGTTTCGATAGTGAAGATGAACAATATGCACTAGCCGTTAGAAACTTTAGAAAGTTTCTTAGGAGGAAAGGTAGATTTCCTAGACAACCTCGTGATGAAAAGAGGTCATCTCAAAAGAACTGAGATGAAAGGAAAGGGACGAGTGATAGGAGATGCTTTAGATGCGGAGATCCTAATGACCTCATAGGAGAATGTCCCAAACCACCGAAATCCGACAACCAACGAGCTTTCATAGGAGGCTCTTGGAGTGATAGCGGTGAAGAAGAAGAGAAGAAGCTCAACGATGAAACATGCCTAATGGCTCAAGCTTCTAATGAGGTACATTCCAACTCTTCATATTATAGAGATGATAATTCGTCAATAGATGACAATAGGTTACATGACGAATACAATAAATTATACGAGGTTAGTTCTAAAATTTTAGGAAGAAATAGAACACTAAAATTAAAATTGCAAGAACTTGAATTGCTAATTTTAGAACTAAAAGATCAAGTCAAAAGACTTGAGAAAAATAAAGTAGACTTAGGATGTGGGTCATGCGTGAGTCTTCAAGTAGAAAATGAGAAACTCAAAGAAAATGCTTGGAGAATCACTAAGTTTAAAGAAGGAACTAAGGCACTTAATGAGATGCTTGAAAACATTAGCTTTAGTGAACATGACCGTGCGGGTTTAGGATTTGACCCAAATCAATCTTCTACAAGTAGTACTAAACATGTAAAATTTGTAAAGGCTGAAACATCTGAGTCTATAGGTGACGGCACCACTAAAGGTATAGACGGCACCACTAAATTTAGTGGTACCGTGGTACCGTCTGGTGCTGAAGTCAGATCAAGGTCAATTTTGAAAAATAACTTAAGTCCTACACCAAATCACAAAGTTATTAATAGTTTCAAAACATTCATGGCTAGTGAAGGGAAAGTTAAAAGCATTTACAAAACCCTGTCAGACGTCGAGTTTGATTTTGAAAAACCCGAAACTCGGTCTAGGACTCCTCCACCTAGAAAAACAAATTCTCCTAAACCTCGGTCAAGAACTCCTCTGCCGAGAGGTAACTTTAGAAGACAAAGTTATCCAAGTAACTTCCCCGTAACTTGAAATAACCGTAAATCTCAAAGTTATCTACCATGGGAAATGTGTCCTCCATTCTCACATCCTAAACTAATGCAACAAATGCGTAGAATGTTTGCCACTAACAACTTTGGTCCCAGGAGATATTGGGGACCAGAAGTTTGAACTTCTGTTTTGCTAGATAAATATGGTTGTAAATAAACCTGAAGTCCAACTAATGGAGAATGATTTGTGATCAAACAAATCATGAGACTCAAAGTCAAGTCGTGTCCCATATGCCTAGCTTTCAACAAAGGTAGTCTAGTGTTAGAGTTTTAAGGGCAACACCTCACGTTCAGGAATGCTTTCTTAAAACACCCTTTGTTAGTAGAAATGCTAAGCATATAGTGTAATTAGAGTCTAACATGGTAGGCACTATAACACATAAACTATATTCACATCTCATCATGACAAACTCAACTTGTCCAGAAATGTACAATGATCGCTCAAAGATCATGCATGACAAGTTTGAGATGAGCAATGATGAGTGAATCAAGTTTCTTCCCTTGCATGTAAATAATCTTGCTTGAAGAAAGTATTCCCATAAACTTAAGTATACTATATGTATGAGATACATAGCTTAAAAAAGTCTTAATTGACACTAACGCCCATATCCGCAAAAACGAATCTCACAAGAGAAGATGAAGGTGAGTGCGCCGATATCACTAGGTTAGGGGCATGACAGGTAAATTGGTTTAGCTAACAGCAAATAGGCCTGTTATAACACTAGATCTACTTTAACACACAACTAAATAGATATAATATATACTAAATATAAAGATGATAACTTTGAGCCTTTTTGAAGCACTTTTTATCAAGTTTCTTATACAAGAAAATGATAAAATCCAATCCGCAATGAAGAGTCGAAGCACTTTTTTTCCGATCAAAATTCTCTTCAAACAGGCAACCGCTTAACACCTCACGTAAAAGACAAAAATAAGGATAACACCTTTTCTTAATTCTAGCGTTAAAGAGACACAACTGAAACCTTTATATATATGTATATATATTATCTTCACGATAAGATGAAAATAAAACTTCAATCTCTATCTTAGAAGCACACGTCACAACAAAACAAAGTATCAAATTATCACCTTTTTCCAAATGATGCGTAAAATTGAAACAGAACACAAAAAACAAAAGACACGATTTGTTTTTGAAGAAAAAAATACGCAACTTTTGAACACAACTATATCCTAAATCTTTGTTTGGCTCTTGATACCACTTGTTATATCACTAGATCTACTTTAACACACAACTAAATAGATATAATATATACTAAATATAAAGATGATGAAACAGAATAGAAAGATGAGGCATATTATAGATCTAATAGAATAAAAGAAATAAAGAAGATGGGACCGATCTACGTTAACAATAATATAGCGTATAAAGAAGAAGAATAGAATAATCAGATAATAGAAAAGTAATAGAAGATAAGATGAAGAATAAGAGGCGGCACAGTAGAGAAGAAGTGGAAGATTTCATTCATACTAAAGACTGTCGAAGCTTAGGCAACATGGTGAATAAAACCAACAAGTGAGATGATATCCCATGCCATCTATTTATAGCATTGGAAGCATGGGATATGCTTAGCATATTCCTTTCTAGGAATATTCTAGTCTTATTCTAATAAAGATGCTATTAAGATGCTAATAATATTCCACATGGCACATGGGCTACTAATGTGCCATGGGCTTTTCTAACTTAAACATATAGCCCAATTACACTTTAAGCAACCAACTAATACATGATGATCAAGACTTGAAATATTCACGAAACGTGTTCCTAACAATCTCCCCCTAAGTCTTGATCATCAATGTTGCTCGACGTCTTCTTTGCTTCTTTGGCTTCCGACGTCTTTATAATCTTTGTTTCTTTGTTCTTGTTCTAAGATGATATGATGTTGTCTCGATCTGCCAATCTCCAACGTCTTCTCGACTTCTCCATTATGCTCATATGTCTTTGACTTGTTTTCTGCAACATGTTCTCACTTTTCAATCTTAAACTTGAGAAAGGTTGAGGTGCTTGAACTTTTGACTTTACTATATCATATGTTGAACTTTTGTTGTTACTGAGTCTTTGAGA
This sequence comes from Artemisia tridentata subsp. tridentata, assembly GCA_021014915.2. Taxonomy (NCBI): domain Eukaryota; kingdom Viridiplantae; phylum Streptophyta; class Magnoliopsida; order Asterales; family Asteraceae; genus Artemisia; species Artemisia tridentata. The sequence goes on from CP139504.1 coordinate 55,726,140, forward strand.
GAACATTTCTTCAAGATATGAACATGATGGAGTCTTGATGGTTGAACTCTAGATCCTCAGCAGCAACAGCAGCAGCAGCAGCACGAACCAACCGGTACTTACAAGCTCAGACTCGAGATCGTCAACAACATAGTGTGAAGACTTTCTCAAGTCCTAACCCAGGCCGTTCTGAACCGGATTCCCCCGAAAGGGATAACACTGACACACCGAAGTGCACCCACGATTCAGTGAGTCGCTGGAGATCACCCCACGACTGTAGATCGTTTGGAGCAAACACTAAGCGTAACCCACAAGGAGTTACCGAAGTGACCTGCTATCAGAGTTGTTTGATGTTGCTCTGGCAGGATTTCCATTCAATCATTGATAATCACAAATGTGACTTTTCTCATGAATGTTCTCGGCAGATTGCTAAGATCTGCAAAGGACACTTTCCTAATTTACAACTGATGCCCATGATGTAGAACACCAGAGTAATTCTAAGTGTACCTAAGAGATCTTTGATGAATCTCATGGCTCTAGACTCAATTAGTGCACATTTTTTTGGTCATCGGAGGCGTGGAGCAGATTGCCTCCTTTTCAATATCAACACTCTCGTAATGAGAGGTCGATAGATTATGAAGGGTTCTCCGTGTGAATGAAACAAATGTCTTTTGAGAGACACTTGAGTGGCTTAGAAGGTTTTGTGCAGTGCGTCACTGGGTCCATGACGTCTTTTGTCTTTAATACCGGTGATGCTCATCAACCAGTAGATTATGAATTGAACCCGGTGTCTGCCCTAAGGTTGAACAAATGGAGGGCTATTTCTTTTCACCCTTTTCTTTGCTTTTCTTTTTCATTCTTCAACCCCTTCTTTCTTTGTTCATTCATTTTCTCCTTTTTTATATCATACCTAGGACTTTCTAGTTCTAAACTATTGGTATTGTCCTTGGGTAGATCCCTCCGGCTCTGGCGGATCATAGGACGGTTTTCCCTAACCTTAGTCACCTTATAACTCCATGACTATCCTAATGATGCCATAAACCAAACTATTGAAAATCTCTCAAAGTGTCGATGATTGTAAAGATATTTTGTTGACACCTTGAGAGTTTGATGATTTTCAGAAAGACTCCCCCTTAACATGTGCGCATAAGTAATATATTTGAAATTTGCACATGCCGAAAAGAGTTGGCACTTTTGAATTGATTGATTTTCAATGAATATGATCATCGCGAGACACACTTACATCACTAGTAAACTAGCTTGAAATTATTACCTGTCCAGATCACATTCAAGGAAAATCGCTCGAAATCGGTACATTCTACTCAGACACGTCCTTTGCGAGACACGCTTACATCACCAGATAAACTGGCTTGAAATTATTACCCGTCCGGGACATGTCCTTTCGACTACTGACTTTCCTACCGTCAATTCGAGGGTCAATTCTGAGTATGAGCACTTGTGAGATTCCAGCACTTGAGACACCATATTTTAATCATCTTTTACTTCTCCCCCTCAAAAATAGCATACTCATGATGTTTTTGAAAAAACTTTATGATTAAAATATGCTGTTTTTGAGTTTTAGGGAAGAATTTCAAGAACTTTTGTATCAGAACAAAGATTATATTTTCAAATACTCCCCCTTAATAAGGGAATACTTGTTCTTATGAGCAGAATGTTTGAAAAACTTTTAGAAAACATTCTGGTTTAATTCTGCTCATAAGTAAGAAGCTTTCGCTCCTTTTTCTGGATTGAGGCACTGAAGGGTACCTCAGGGTCCTTTCTTTGGGGTCTGGGTTGTACACTGTTATGTGTGCACAAGCCATGATGTTATACAAAAGCAAATGATGAGATAATGACAAAATTGTGACAAGTAATACCATTGAGTTTACTTAGGATGACGGAAAGTGAGAATGTTTGGAATTCTCGCTCATCCTCCCATGTAACTCTCTAGTCTTCTCATCTGCATTCGATATTGAAGTCGGTGATCTTCAGCTGTAGACGCAGAAGTAGAAACCGTTTGATCTACTGATGATGATGTTTCTGGTTGAGGTGCATCGTTAGCAACTGTTGTGGAAGTAGTTGCTGGTGTATCAGGTGCTTGATTGGTTACGGTTTGAGCAGCGGAATTGGTGGATACATCAGAGGCACGACTAACTAGAGTGTCATCGAACAGAGGAGAAAACAAATCTTCTAAATCCTTTTTGTTAAACGGTGATGGTGCAGCTGAAGATTCAGGAAAGTTGAGATGGTTGTGTGCGGGTTCTAAGCTGTTTTGCTCAGAAGCCATTAACATTAAGCTAGGGTCCGAAACTGAGTTATTCCGAAGCCATTGTTATATCTGAAAAGAAAGAAGAGATAACCAGAGAACATGGATCCCCAAATGAAACTGGGTTCCAGATGTTAGAAGCATAAAGTTGTAGTGTCAATTATCTTCTTGACACCCGAGCACATGATATCTATGGTATTCTTTCTAGCCTCAGAGATAGATGTTGTGGAATTCACATTCGTTTTGGTGCAAATGTCTAAAATCTTTCCTGTAGGAATCCACCTAAGACCAATCGCTTTGAAAATTCTACCTGTGGGAACCCACCTAAGGTTAGATCTAGGAGAAGTTTTCCTTTTAGATGCAGTGGAATGAAATGTGGGAGCATGATGTGCTGCGTGTGTCGTTGCGGTTTAGCAGTTTTAATGCCTACTCAAGTTTTAAATTTATATTTAGCCGACTTATCAATAACACACACACCTAACGAGCAGTGTACCCAGTCAGTATGAATATAATGGTAAGTAGAGTGTCGATCACTAAGAGTGGAACGTATTATCTAGTTATTCTAATCAGTATTTTAATATATTAAGTTAGCTATACAACCTAATCTAACGCAAGGGGGTTCAGCCTGAGAGACTGGCACGATTTGGTTGCAATTAAATAATAAACTAAACCAATAGGCACGAATCAGCAAGTAGCACACACGTACACAGATAAATACTTGAGACAATAAGAGGGCTGTCCTTATGATAAGTAGTTTGTCACTTGTTTTATTGCTAGTGTTATATGAAGTGTATAGTTCGATGCAACGCACCGAGATTAAGTCCTTTCTCGTTGGTTCTAATCTTATCGGCGAGTAAACCCTTAATGATTACTTATGACTATCCCGTTTATCTTTCTCCTACTTTTCTACAGACCATAGAATACATAGGCGATCTAATAAACAGGCGAGGGCAGAGGCATGGCGACCCGATCAACGCTCAGCTAGCCACAGAGGTTATCAATGCACTAATAAAAGTCACCAATGACATCAACATATAAACTTTAATTAATGAGAAAGCAGTTTTAAGGGAGTGCAATCTTTCCGTTGTCACATTACACAAGCCACCAATCTTGATGAATTAAAGTTTACTAACACAATAAAACAAAACTACTTAATGAATTAAACACATGCAGCACCTTCTTACAGCTCTTGTATCTTTGATTTGGGTGTGTCTTGTGCTGCTACCTTGACTGAATTCGTCCTAGGTTTCTGGTCTTCGGTCTTCTGTTAAAACTTCAGAACTAGAGCTAACCCCTTAATTCGTCCGGTCTTTGGGGTATTTATAGTTTCTGTCTGAGGGTAAGATGCGGCGCATCTAGGGAGTAGATGCGGCGCATTTACTTAACTTCGCGTGGGGTTCAAGATTATAATATTCAGGAATATTCGTACACCGCCAGAAGATGCGGCGTATCTTCATCTTTGGATGCGGCGCATGTCCTCTTGTATCTTGGATCGTATCTGGTGAAATATTGATAGTGATGCGGCGCATGTAACGAGTGAGATGCGGCGCATCTGGAGCAGATTAGTCTTGATCTTGTCCATTTCAGTAGACTCTTCACTTTGTGCATGTTTTGCTCCATAATTAGTCCAAAATCGCCAAGTTTCACCAAATGCTTGTTTTCAACTGAGAATTACAAAAGTAAACGATTAAGTATCAATCCTCATACATAATATAGTAAAACAAGTCAAATTAATAGGATAAATGATAGTAATAAAATGTACTTATTTGAGTTCATCAAATATCCCCCCACTTGAACTTTACTTGTCCCCAAGTAAACCTTAGAATTAATCTTATGAAAATGTATCCTAAAGATGTTAGGATTTATTTTTATATTTAAGCATGTATTCGTCTTTTGTCATAATCACACAACTAAACACTTAACGAATTAGAAGTAAAATAAAATAATTCGATAAAAGCAAATCTAATCGTTTAACTGTCCAGTCGCGACGAATATTCTATCATAAGCTTGGCAAGTATACACATCTCCACCACTAAAGCAAAGGAATAACAAGTCTAAAGCGGTAAAAAGGGTTTTTAGGCTTAAGGGTTAATTATTCTTAATCTCTATCGATCTCAAATTCCAGAAAAGGCGACAAAATCACAAATACATGATCGAATCCACGAACACGATACTTGCAATTGCTCAAATCCTTAACTCGAATAGGCTAAAGATAGGTCCAAACTTCACTAATAATAATATATCAAAAAAGGCGACAAAATCATAAATACATAGCCGAATCCACGACTACGATACTTAAGATTGCTCAAATCCCTAATCTCAATAAATCAAAGGTTTGGTTGGATAAAGAATAATACAGGGTATGGATAATATTTGGGATATAAATTGGTGTAAAAATAAAAAATAAACAAAACAAATAAATTAAAATCCTAAGTGTGGTTAATCACTATCCAAACAATCCCATGAATAAGACTCATATCATTGAATAACTCACGCTTTAACACTTGAAACACACGCTTTAGGTAGACACGAATTATACTCAATAAGATCTTAATCAAAGAATAAACCTTAGTTGACGTTCCCATAACTGCCAACTCCCATTCAATCCATAGATATATAACAACTAGTGGTGATATCGACCACTTACATAACTTTACATAAGTTGGTTTAATTAAACATCCAACTCTTCTTTTTCTTTTTCTTTTCTCATTTTTTCGATTTTTTTTTTTTTTTTTTTTTTTTTTTTTTTTCAAAAAAATAAATAAACATAGATGTGTAAAATTTCACCACATCACTAAAACAATAATTCTGGATAATTTTTCCATACTTTTCATGACTTCAGAAATAACGGTAATAGTGAAAGTAGTAAACACACGAAAAATAAACTCAAAGATATACAATATTTACTTTCACTCCAATTGCATTGTGCAATTTCCCAACCTAACCATAGATAATGAATTACGCACACGAACACAGGTAATGTAAGGAAACACACTTTGCCTATAGCAATTAACCAACCACGGATTTTAATCTACAGGGTAGGCTAAGGTGTAAGGTGTAACGAAACATTTTAACAAAGGTGTAAGAAACGAAAGGAATGGCTCTGAGTGTTTTTCTAGGGGTATCTTACTCTAAAAGTGAGAGTAACAAAAGGGTTATACGGGGGTTAACTAACCAGTGTAGTTAGCTAATATCACATAACATATAAGGCTATTTGGGTGTAATCCTAGAAATTACCAATTTAGACAAGTCATTCCAATTATATAAAATAATACTTATTATGGTGGTCTCGAATAGTATACAAGCCAAGTTCTAAAGTTTACAAGTCACCGGCACACTCATAGATTTGTGAGTTTTGAAAAATCACAATTTTTGAAAATAACGTCATGTGTGCAGCTATGCAACTTAGACTTTAAACAAAAACATGCTAAAAAATTTTAAATTTTGATATATTAAGCACATTTTAAGCATATTTTGAAAAGTTTAGGACAAGTAAATGTTAAGTGTTCTAATTCTCCAATCCCCCCACTTAAGTTAAACAACGTCCTCGTTGTTCGTATAAAAGGTTAAAAACTGGAAAATAAAAGAATTAGAACAGAAAAACTCCCCTGAGATTTGCTCGGTATGATCCTCCATTAGTATTAGAGCAAAAATCATCTTTCTTGTGGATTAAAACGTTTAAGCTTCATAATCGATGTATCCACAGGAAATGCAGGAATCTATAATACCACCAACACTTTAAAACACACCTAAGATAAGAAAGGTTCAACTTGCATAATACATTAGTAGTTAGGTAAAAATAAAACATAAAAATTAAAAATGAAAATCATCAGGTCAGTCGATGCGCCGTATCTTATGGAAGAAGATACGCCGTATCGAGCCTGGAATAAATACGGATCAGAATAGAAGATGCGCCGCATCCTTAACCAGGGATGCGCCGCATTAAAATAAACTGATAAAAAGTTTTAAATTCTAAAATAAAAAATGCAGAAAAATAAAATAAGATATGACCATTGCAGGAGATGCGTCGCATCTCATGATGGAGATGCGCCGTATCCAATGCGGCCTGACTGACTCGACACAAACAGAAAATTAAAAGATAAATCCGGGTTGTCTCCCGGTAAGCACTTGTCTTTATTCCAGAGTCTTCAAGTTAGACTCACGTTCAGCTCTTTAGTATCGATCATTTATTCCTACATTGCCACGTAGGATCCATTTAGCAACTAAATCGTCACGTATATATTCAGGTCCCAAATTCAAAACTCCTTTATAGAATCCTTCCATTATTTGATATGGGTACTCAATCCCTCTCTTTATGTCATCATTACTAATAAAAAGGAATGGAGAGAATTTGTAGCAGACCCTATTAGTAGCATGTTTAAACCCAGGGTGAGTTCGGGGCATCATATAAGTGATAATGTCGCTTCCACATTGAAAGGTGATCTTTCCTTCAAATCGTTTTGCATTAATAGTGATCTCCCTACAGAATGGTTTTCCAACAATCACGTCACCCATATTGCTGTCATGATAGGCATTCATGTCTTCAACAACGGCGAACTCAGTTACAATAGTAAAGCGGCCTACGAAGATCGGGACATTAATGAAGGCGCCAACTACATTCTTTCCCTTATGCTCCACTTTATTTCTCATAATAGAATTGTAAAAGCTTCTTGACATGACATTGATTGGTAAAATAGGAAAGAAATTGGCGTCAATACACTTGTACCCAATCATGCATGGGAATTGCAAATTGTAAGCACAATTGGCGTTGATCCTTCTACCGTAATCCCAAGAACCATCATATCCCTCAAATTCATCGTAATTCCTAGTATTTATAACGTTGACTTTTGGACTATCCACAATTTCTCCTTCTTCTAACTCAGATTCCGCATCGTCCATGAATAGGTCATTGGATTCCAATGGTCCATCAAGGTCATTAAGTTCAATGTAGTCCCCGTCGTAACGTTCGGGTGATTTATCATGCACTAATATATCATTCATAAAGTTGGCTTCGAAGTCGAAGTCAATCAGCTCTCCGAATCCATCCATTTTCCTTCTGAAATAATCACAAAAGCATCAGTAGGATCTGTTCGCAAGAAGAAAAATTAACGAGTATAGAAACGGATATAAGAATACAAATAGCTGATATCTGCAAACGATGCGCCGTATCCAAAAAATTGGATACGCCGTATCTTATAATCGTTAAAATTAAATCAGACTTTATTCAGAAAATAGATACGCCGCTTAGAAATTTGAATGCGCCGTATCAATTTTAATAATCAAAAATCGATATTTATTTAAAATTAAATGCGCCGTATTAACAAAAGTTAATGCGCCGTATTTTCGTTACGTTTCAAAATACGAGATTTTTGATTCAGAAGATACGCCGTATCGATAGAGGTCGATGCGCCGTATCTGTTTAATAATTCGAAAACTGTTTTTAATAAAAATAATAGATACGCCGTATCTGCTAAAGCAGATGCGTCGTATGGCGTTAACGTTTAGAAATTTTTTTTATCAAAAACAGATACGCCGTATCTTGGGGAAAAGATGCGTCGTATCGCTTTATCGCTTAGAAAAAATTTTCTTATTAAAAACAGATACGCCGTATCTTGGGGAAAAGATGCGTCGTATCGAATTAATTAAACGCGTTGTATTTTATAAAAAGTTGAACGCAATACGCCGTATCTGAGAAATCAGATGCGCCGTATCGTTCGATTTAGCTCAGTACAACGATAGCAGAAAACAAAAAAAAATACGAAAAATAAAAACAAATAAAATCACACGAAAATAAAAACAAAATAAAAGCAAACAAATAACACACAAAAACAGAAAATATGCAAAATAGTACAATGAATGCAAATTAATCTAATACACAACAAAATTAGCGGTTAGAAAAAAAAAATTAAAAACCTAATTAAAATACTAATCAAATTAACAGATAATAACAATTCACTCCCCGGCAGCGGCGCCAAAAACTTGATGTGCTGCGTGTGTCGTTGCGGTTTAGCAGTTTTAATGCCTACTCAAGTTTTAAATTTATATTTAGCCGACTTATCAATAACACACACACCTAACGAGCAGTGTACCCGGTCAGTATGAATATAATGGTAAGTAGAGTGTCGATCACTAAGAGTGGAACGTATTATCTAGTTATTCTAATCAGTATTTTAATATATTAAGTTAGCTATACAACCTAATCTAACGCAAGGGGGTTCAGCCTGAGAGACTGGCACGATTTGGTTGCAATTAAATAATAAACTAAACCAATAGGCACGAATCAGCAAGTAGCACACACGTACACAGATAAATACTTGAGACAATAAGAGGGCTGTCCTTATGATAAGTAGTTTGTCACTTGTTTTATTGCTAGTGTTATATGAAGTGTATAGTTCGATGCAACGCACCGAGATTAAGTCCTTTCTCGTTGGTTCTAATCTTATCGGCGAGTAAACCCTTAATGATTACTTATGACTATCCCGTTTATCTTTCTCCTACTTTTCTACAGACCATAGAATACATAGGCGATCTAATAAACAGGCGAGGGCAGAGGCATGGCGACCCGATCAACGCTCAGCTAGCCACAGAGGTTATCAATGCACTAATAAAAGTCACCAATGACATCAACATATAAACTTTAATTAATGAGAAAGCAGTTTTAAGGGAGTGCAATCTTTCCGTTGTCACATTACACAAGCCACCAATCTTGATGAATTAAAGTTTACTAACACAATAAAACAAAACTACTTAATGAATTAAACACATGCAGCACCTTCTTACAGCTCTTGTATCTTTAATTTGGGTGTGTCTTGTGCTGCTACCTTGACTGAATTCGTCCTAGGTTTCTGGTCTTCGGTCTTCTGTTAAAACTTCGGAACTAGAGCTAACCCCTTAATTCGTCCGGTCTTTGGGGTATTTATAGTTTCTGTCTGAGGGTAAGATGCGGCGCATCTAGGGAGTAGATGCGGCGCATTTACTTAACTTCGCGTGGGGTCCAAGATTATAATATTCAGGAATATTCGTACACCGCCAGAAGATGCGGCGTATCTTCATCTTTGGATGCGGCGCATGTCCTCTTGTATCTTGGATCGTATCTGGTGAAATATTGATAGTGATGCGGCGCATGTAACGAGTGAGATGCGGCGCATCTGGAGCTGATTAGTCTTGATCTTGTCCATTTCAGTAGACTCTTCACTTTGTGCATGTTTTGCTCCATAATTAGTCCAAAATCGCCAAGTTTCACCACATGCTTGTTTTCAACTGAGAATTACAAAAGTAAACGATTAAGTATCAATCCTCATACATAATATAGTAAAACAAGTCAAATTAATAGGATAAATGATAGTAATAAAATATACTTATTTGAGTTCATCAGAGCATCACTTAGTTGAGAAAGCCTACGTCCTATATTGATCCACTTTTTAGGTTTCTGAATCTTTTCTTTTGGTTCAACGGGTTTGTTTGGTTTGATTGTCTTAGTCGATTGTGCCTTTGCACGTGAATTCACTTCTTGAAGATATTTTGACACACAGACATTGCAACTACTCTTAGATGCTAGCCAATTCCTATTTGTCTGTTGAGTGCTCCTAGGATTTGGTTTGCTACTACTAGCAGTGTTCTGTAAAACAGTGGAAGGCATCACACAAGGTTTTGAACCTAGAATTCCGTCCTTTTAAAGTAGTGCCTTTTTCCTAGCTTTTTCTAGATCATAGTTCTTGTACATGTCATTTATGCCATAAGACTCTTTACTTTTAATGCTCGCTTTAGACACTGTTTTTGAACTAATCCTAGATGAGCCAGGTATAATCACGTGTTGAGGTTTAGCAGAAACAGATGCATTATTCTTAGGCCAAAAATGTGGAGTGACTGGTTTTGTCAAATCATTTTCCTCAACAACTTGGGAGGCAAACCGAGATTTTGAAAATTTAGCACGTTCAGATTTAAACGCAGTTGGTTGTCTAACCACTGATTGTTTTCTGATAGGTTGAAGAGACGGTTTCCCCAAGATTGATGGTTTCACAAACTTAGTATTCACACTCTGGCCAGTTAATCTTCTTAACTTGTTTTGCAATGCAGCATATGCAAACACCTTTGCTTGAATTTGACCTTTTAACAACTCATTTTCCTTAACTAATGTATCCATACGTTTACTTTCTTCATTCAAAGATTTACCATTGTTGCCCGAAGTTAAAGATTCGTTTTGCAGTTTAAGTTCAAGTGAGATGCAATGTGCCTCTAGTTTTGAAAAATCTTTTTGAAACTGGGCAATGGTCTTTTTCAGACAAGTATTTTCAAACTCGAGAGTTTGGTTTGATGGTACATCTATTTTGTTTTCATTTACTGGATCAGGCAAAGGTTGTTCGTCAATATTCTGATCAATCCCTCCTTCATTTCTGAATTCAGGTTGATCAGTTAGTTGGCAATCATGAACAGATATACTATTATTGACAACTGGTTGTACCTCAGCCATTGGCTCTTTGTCAAATATCGGCTCTGTGTCATGTGTGGTTCTGACATCTGCACAATCAGCATCTGCATCATTCATTGATCTGCTGCTGTCATCCTTAGCCATTGGCTCTATGTCAAATATGGGCTCTGTGTCAGATTTTGTCTCACTGCTTTCTGTTTCTATCCCACTACTTTCTGTATCTATCCCACTACTTTCTGTAACACCCAAATAAGCTTTCAATGCTTTACTCGTATTAGCTTGCTCTTCTTGAATCTGCAACATCTTTTCATTCACTCTTTTGTCATACTCTTGTCTGTGAAGTACTCTTTCAGCAATTGACTTTTCAATCGAATCCATTTGTTGGGTCAGCATGTCTTTGAAAGTTTTAACCTCGATACTAGTGTATTCCAAAAAATACTTGCATGTCATGACACTGTCAAAATCTGATGATAACCAGGAAATGATGAACTGCTGAAATTGTTCCTTGAGCACTCTAAAGGCGACCGTGGATCCATTCTCATGAAATTCTTCTTTTTCAAGTTGCTTCTGCAGTTGATCCACATTGAGGAACATCGTTTTTGTGAATATTTCAACGTCTTCTCCAAAGAGTGTTGAGAATGCCCGTTTGAATCCATACTCGGCACGAGTTCCTGCTAAGTCTTCGTTTGAGAGGACCTTAAGGTGTGAATGAAGTAATCTAAAACATGCCATGCATTTTTCTCTCGATTCTCTCTCTTTTGCTTGCATTAATAGCACTTGTGTATCTCTCTCTTTTGACCTTGATTCCATTTGATTTCGTTCCGATGTGTGATAAAGTTGATCTTGGATCGTTGCAAAGAAATAGGAGTTGTGGTTGTTGAAGGTTAAGGTTTGGAAATTTGTGACATTTGATTGATACATTTTCTCTCCCCCGTGATTGTTGCGATGAAATCGGAAGAATCAAACCAAAATGTATCACACGTAAGGTTGAACTCAGTTATAGTTGTGAAGTCTTGGTACTTTGATGATGATTGATTGAAGTTACAATTTAGATAAACGAAACAAATTAAATAAAGTTACTAAATTTGACTAGGCTATAATTTAGACAAAATCAAAGGTTCACAAATTCGACAAAAGTTATGTAAATTACAATTTAGATAAAATGACAATTTCTATAGAAATTTCAATTTGACCAAAATTTATACAAATTATGGCAAAATGTCAATTTAGATAGAAATATATCTAATTTATATAAAAAATCTAACACTCTTATACAAGAGAGTAGATATCCAATTGTCGAAGTATTTTACACACTTATACAAGCGCGAAAATACCGAGTCCGTAATCCTTGAAGTTGTAGAAATTAAAAGGTTAATCAAATTTATAAAAATTATTTAAGATGAAAAGTTTAGCTCAATTGCGATAAAAGTGATGTAGTACAATTGCGATAAAACAGTGAAGTCACAATTGCGATAAGAGTGACATATTACGTTTGTGATAAAAAACCTCCTTTTTCAATTGCGATAAAAATCTCCTTTTTGATTTGCGATAAAAACTCACTTTCGGAATTGCGATAAAAAACGTTCTTTTTCAATTTCGATAAAAAGCTTGAGGGGCAATTTAGATAAACCCTCTTTTATCTAAATTCTTGTACAAGAATTTAGATTTTTCCAATGTCGATGAAGAACACTTTTTATCACAATTTCTTATACAAGAAAAGTGATAAAATCAACCAACGCAATGAAGATTCGAACTTTGAGCCTTTTTGAAGCACTTTTTATCAAGTTTCTTATACAAGAAAATGATAAAATCCAATCCGCAATGAAGAGTCGAAGCACTTTTTTTCCGATCAAAATTCTCTTCAAACAGGCAACCGCTTAACACCTCACGTAAAAGACAAAAATAAGGATAACACCTTTTCTTAATTCTAGCGTTAAAGAGACACAACTGAAACCTTTATATATATGTATATATATTATCTTCACGATAAGATGAAAATAAAACTTCAATCTCTATCTTAGAAGCACACGTCACAACAAAACAAAGTATCAAATTATCACCTTTTTCCAAATGATGCGTAAAATTGAAACAGAACACAAAAAACAAAAGACACGATTTGTTTTTGAAGAAAAAAATACGCAACTTTTGAACACAACTATATCCTAAATCTTTGTTTGGCTCTTGATACCACTTGTTATATCACTAGATCTACTTTAACACACAACTAAATAGATATAATATATACTAAATATAAAGATGATGAAACAGAATAGAAAGATGAGGCATATTATAGATCTAATAGAATAAAAGAAATAAAGAAGATGGGACCGATCTACGTTAACAATAATATAGCGTATAAAGAAGAAGAATAGAATAATCAGATAATAGAAAAGTAATAGAAGATAAGATGAAGAATAAGAGGCGGCACAGTAGAGAAGAAGTGGAAGATTTCATTCATACTAAAGACTGTCGAAGCTTAGGCAACATGGTGAATAAAACCAACAAGTGAGATGATATCCCATGCCATCTATTTATAGCATTAGAGGCATGGGATATGCTTAGCATATTCCTTTCTAGGAATATTCTAGTCTTATGCTAATAAAGATGCTATTAAGATGCTAATAATATTCCACATGGCACATGGGCTACTAATGTGCCATGGGCTTTTCTAACTTAAACATATAGCCCAATTACACTTTAAGCAACCAACTATTACATGATGATCAAGACTTGAAATATTCACGAAACGTGTTCCTAACAAGGCCTATTGTCATGTCTAGTGTTTGGCTTTGTGCCCACTTGTAAGAAGGATCCCAAAACTTCTTACCTTAAAGTGTTTAATGTATCTCCCGATGCATTAAAGACACTATACACTTGAGATTATGATATCTCAAGAGGATTGATGTAGAAATTGTTGTCTATATCAAGCATGATAATGGGAGAGATAATGTGGATCAAAAACGTATGAGTGATGTTTGCACCCTCATAGGTTGTTGTCAAACTTCTTGATTCTTCAAGAACAAACAACTCTTGCTATCTCCACGACCAAAGCCGAGTACGTAAGCGCCGGAAAGGCATGACAACAAGCACTATGGATGAGGCAACCTCTAATCAAAAGAGACGTCCCTCTCAACAACCCTCCTGTGAAGAGTAGCAACCGAGATGCAAATAGACTTGACCGGGAACCCCATAGTTTGCTCATGAACGAAGCTCATCGAAGTACGTCATCTCCTCCGTCACGATAATGTCAAAAGAAAAATCTTTTCTTAGAAAAGTTTATCTTAAAAGACAACATCGTTGATATTCTAACCTACACGTTCTTCACACCCCTCTTATGACTATTTAAATATTTCTCCAGAAATATTAAAGTCATCGTCTATTCCTCGTCTCATGACTTCATAATATTTCACTGGAAGTATTAATGTCATTTTTCACGTCTCGTCATATGACTTCTTAAGTCATTCTTCTCATTCCGCTTATGACTATTTTAATATTTCAATGGAAATATTTAAGTCATCCTTTGCGTCATACCTCATAACTTCTCAACCCTCCTATGACCTCTTAAATATTTCACGAGAAATATTGAAGTCATTCCTCACATATCACTCACGACTTTTTAAAGTCATCCCTTTCACTTCCCTCATGACTTTTAAATGTTTCACTGGAAACGTTAAGTCATTCCTTAAATCTCGCCTCATGACTTTTAGATATTTCACGGGAAATATTAAAAGATAATCCTAATTTTCCTCCAATGACAACTTAGGTATCTCCTTGGAAATACTAAGGTTATTCCTTGTCATTTCACCTAATCACTTGCGTCAAAAAGTTTATTAGGTATAAACTTTTTCCTCGCACCAAAAAGTCTTACTAAATAAGTAAAATTAATCAGCCAAGAGTCAAAACAGAAGAAAAATGGCTCTAACAGACACACGGCTCCACTAAAGTGGCACGGCACCACTAATGTTTAGTGGTACCGTGCATCTGAGAAAACATCCTTTTCATTCCTTTCCCTCTGCACAACCATTCAAAACCAAAATACCAATTTTCTGCTGCTATCAAAAACCGAAACCACAACCAAAAATCCAATTACACCCTTGCTTATCAATATCAAGGCATTGTAATCAAACATTCCCAATCGCCAAAACACAAATTGTAAGTCAATTATCCTTTATTTTTATCCAAATTGAATCTAGGGTTTGTTCTCTTGCATCAAATTGAATTGGGGGTTTTCAATCCTTGTTAAGTTTTTATGCAATTTAGGACTAGGATTAGACAATGTAATACTCACATGATTCCCCAAACTTAGAATTTTTATAAACCCACTTATGTTGCATAATCTAACCCGAATTTACCTATTTAAATTGGATTATGATTAATTATTTTTGGTGGAATCATGTCTAGGATGATTGAAATTGGATTAGAAATGATTAACATTGAGGCTTCTCAATTTTAAGATTTTTGGCGCCAAGATGAAGCGTTTGTCAAACACCCCAATTCCATTATTTTTCGAAAAAGTTCACATGTCTAGGATCATGAAACCTTTTTCGTGCATTGTTGATGCAAATCAAAAACATTTTTGCATGCATACATGAACTCTCAAATATGGATCGAATTACACAACTAATATGTATTATTCGACATATTTGATTGTGCAAAAGTGAAGATAGGAGCGTTTGGGTAATCTCATTAGGTTAGTTTTAGAGTCGAGATTACTGCACCTCCACATTGTCTGCATATAAGCACACACTAGGCACGAATGATTAAATGAAATCTTTAAATCTTAATCTTCAATAAATTTTTCATAGGTAACATGGGACTTCACATGTTTGATTACGACCATGAACTGACAGATGAGTACATTCCCAAACCATCACTTGAACCTGACACCCCAATTTCTCACATACAAAGTTTCCGTCACCTTGAGTCTCGTCTCTTCCACGAAGGACGTGTTGTTGAACCCTCCTTTCTAAACCATGATCATATTCAAACCATGTTTCAAGGAATCAGATTCGATTGCTTGTTTCGAATCAATGATCACATCTGTCCTCGTTTCGTCCTTGAGTTCTATAGACAAGTCAAACTTGTACATAACGAGGATCAAACTTTGTCTATCCAATTCATAATACAAAACCAACAAATCTCACTCACCCTTGATCAATTTGCCAACATTCTTCAACTTCCTAACTATGGACAATGTTCCTACACAGAAAGTTGGTCACTCAAAGCTCTCACAAGTCACCAAATTGAGTCTGGTCCTTACAGTACTCTTATTCCCACTCCCCGTGCCATTAAAGAGCACATTCATCTTCCTCAGAAAATTCACGGTTTTCTCAAAGAAAACGGTGAAGTTGAGTTTCGTGAGTCTCATGAGTATGACTTAGATCCACTCAAAGTTTTTATTGATGAAGTTCATCCACACTTAGGTAGATGGATAGAAGTCATCCATGAAAATGTCTTTTGTCTTCCTCACAACCGTGAGCAACTTCTGGCGTGTTGTGCTCACATGTTGTATTGTCTAGTCACTGAGAAACCCTACAATCTTGCCTACTTTATGACAAGAAGAATTGCCGGTGTCAGGGGTCGAGTCGATAAGGCACTACCCTATGGCATGTTGCTGACTCGTCTTTATCGTTTTGTCATGAACACATTCCCTCATCTCCAAAACAATAAATATCTCCTTGTCGAACCCGTCATGGCACCTCTAACCCAAAACATCTACACTTCTCTATATTGGGAATGTACATCATCTCGAGGCAATCATAATGATGATTCGGTATCATGCTATGATGTTTCATCAAGCGATGATGAATGAAGGTGTGCTGAAGTGAAGATATTAGAGGGCTTTAACTTAAGTAGTATAACTAACTTAAGTATTACTAGTTATTATTAATATGGTGTTGTGCATGACCATCTAACTCTAACTAGCTTGAATTGTTTTAATATCTCTTGCTTGATATTGGTTGCTTTGACTAGTTAATGAATGTTGATGTTTTATTATGAGCTTTGGTTAGTTCATATATCTCTTTTTTATTTTATTGCATGCACTAGATGATAAAATTGCTTGAAATCATGCATGCTTAATAGATGTCTAAAGCTTAGAAGATCACATGATAATATTAGTTGCTAGTTGAGACTAGTGTTAGGAATTCTATGTGATTATTCTCTAGTAAATTGAGGCCTTTGAGATTTGCAGAAAATGGATTCCCCAGATTTACCCATTTTAGGTAGCCTAGAACCTGCAGAAATGGAAAAAGGGTCAACTGCAGGCCACTGCTCCACTAAATAGGGCATGGCTCCACTAAATTTAGTGGTGTCGTGGTACCTTTAGTGGCACCGTGCCTTGGGAAGATGAAATTCACTATTCCCTTCCACTTTTTGACTCTCTTTTTCTGGAAATCTGCAAACATAACCTGATTCCCATGCACCCAAATCCCCAAATCCAACATCCTCTTCAACCTTGCATGTTTTGATTTGGCTATATAAGCTAACATCATACATTGCCATCCTTACCACTTCACATTCACCATACAACTATCACGGCTTCCACCATTGCTACCACTTCACACAAAAACAAAAAGCCAAGGCTTAACATCAAACCAACCAATGAAACCACTCTTATTGATCAATGGATCAAAAGTGTTCACACACCACAAGCCTCAACCAAACTAAACACCCATGAGATAACTTTCATTGATCTCACATTAGATGATGAAGATGATATAAACACACCCACAACCTCAACCAAACCAACATCTTCATCCTCCACCACCATTAGAACCAACACATCTTTATCTCAACCAAGTCCTCCTCAACCACTTGCTTTAACCTTCACCCAATCACCATCACCATCACCACAACCTTTGGCTCTCACACTAACCCTATCACCTACATCACCCTTTGAACTTGGCACCAACACATCATCCTTATCACTATCACCATCACCTCAACCACTAATGGGTCATCCCATCCTTTATCCCCTACAACCTCACACCCTAAGTTGTCCTTGTTGTCACCACAACCAACTCCTTATCATGAGCCTTAGAGATGAATTGGGTCTTCAATTCTCCTACCTTGAGCACCTCCTCACACCACCATAAGGACCCATCATACCACCTCCTCCACCACCCAATAGCCCAACCAACTAAACATAGTTATGTTTAGTTTTTCCAATAAATGCTTAGGAACCCTTTTGAAGATGGAAGCAAATCTTGAAGCCTCATACTACTATTGATGTTTATGTGTCTTCTTGTTATTTAATTTACTTACTTGTTGTAGTCTGTCACAACTCGTAATTTCAGGTCCTTTTTTAAGCTTCAAATTTCACTATTCATGTCGGAAATTACTATTCATCATTTCACTATTCATCATTTTTGAAGTCAGTTTGAGACTTTGAGAAGTTTTCAAAAATTTTACTATTTACATAACACTATTTATTCCCCGGAGGGAAATCACTATTCATGGGCATCATTCATCATTACGTAAACTAGATTTACGGGTATTCAAATTCGCGTAACCAGTAAGGTTTAGCTGCGTATTCATGCATCATCAGTTAAGGCACGTCATACAGACTAGGGTAGTCTGCATATCATCAGTAACATCATTGTCATATCAGTTCATGCACGGGTTTGTGTGATTTTCATTAACGTATGCTTAATTGTTTAAATTAACGTTACCACTCAGTCATTTCTGCTAACATTATACCCAATACTCCCGACTATGATCCTAACACATTTTCAAACTAATTATAATGATATAGAGATTATATTATTACTTTACTCGGTGTTTTTAAATCAATCGCTATATTTTTCGTTTGACGCTTATAACTCCGTCGATTTGCGATATTTCAACCCGATAATCATTCTAACACCCGATTCGTGCAAGGAGTATGATTTTACAAAATTTACAACTTCGTCGTATTTTATTTTACCTCGTCGTGATTTATTTCTAGTTAACTCGGTATACGATAACACCTAATGTATACCCAAAACTAACTAATTCTAATTAATTGGGGATATAAGAATTAATTAGCATCAAATCCACCCTTTTTATCCTACATGTGCCCCCCCCCCCCCCTAAGCACCCCTAATTCTCCATACACTTGATTAATAAAACAAAACTCATTAATGAATTTTCACCCTTTTATTTCCATCCCACTACACAAACACTTCACTTATATATTTCATTAGCTAAACAAAGATCAAAACCCTCTCCTTCCATCTCCTAGGTTCGGCCATATCAAGATCCACAAGAACAATCCATCAATTTTTCAAGTTAAAGTCATAATCAAGCTCCATTTACCTTCATTGTTGGGGTTTTGTGATAAAAGCCCCAAGGTTTTAAGCATTTTCATCCAAATCTCATCAAATCATGAAGTAAGCTCAAGAACATCTCTTTGATCATCTCATACTTTCATTTTATTTAAATATTGTTGTAATATCAAGTTTTATTTTAAATAATCATGCAAAGTTTATGTTATTCATACCACTTGTTTCATACTTTCTTTATAAACACTAGATCTATAAGTTTCGCTAGTGATCTCATGAAATCTACCAAGGTTGGTGATTTTTAGGACCCCATGACACCCTAAGAAGGTGTATGGTACGATTTGCGAACTTGTGGAGTTGATTTGAAGTGGTATGATCAAGTTTAGAACCAAGGAAATGAGTTTTTTAACAATCTAAATAACCTACTGTCCAAAATCGTGTAAACTGGAAAACTCAGAAAATGTTGAACTATTTTGGCCTTCATATTCAGAAAGTTCTTTCAAAAACGAAACCGTGGCCGCTTGAATCACTAAAAACCGACTTATAACGAAGGAGATATGATTTTTCAAAGTTAGGCGACGAAAAACTATTTTCTGAAAATAGCTTGCTGTTTTTCCGAACTTCAAGGGATAAAACGAAATGTTAGACGTGATCTAGACGAGCCGACCTATTGAAAATATGTTAGTTCATATTTGTACGAATCCGTGGATATAAAGAACGTAGAAAACGAGCTCATAACGACCGAGATATACGCGTTTAAAGCCCGACGAACATTAATCATTTTGACAGCCCACTAATAGAAAAATAATCCAAGTATAAAAACTAGTGTTTTTACAAGACATAACATTGATAGCCGATTTTCTAATTGATCGAGGCGCGTATGATCAAAAGTTAAATGAAACGACATTAAGACATGGTTACAAGGTTTTCAAAAACGTCGAGTTTGATCACTAACACTTAACGTACAATGTTTCACGACTAGCTTTACGAGGCCATTTTGGGCATATTTTCACAAGTTAAGAAAAATATTAAATTGCGACGAAAACATCATATTTTGCCGATAGAACACCAAACAAGGATCATGGAGTACCGTTTCAACATATTTATACGAAAGGTAGTTTATAACTTAACGAGACATCAAAAATGTATTTTTCGACGATAAACGTTATTTTCAAAATTAACAAGTGGTATCGTTAACATACGTATTTGCATGTGTTGCGTTAATTCATTGCTTACATTAGATCATATCATCATAATAGGTCGCGGTTAGAGACCGAGCCTCATCTCATCATATCCATTGTTATCATTGTTGCTATCATAGCAGGTGAGTTTTCATAGCCCCGTTTTAAATTGTTTATTGATTTCTAAAATCTCGGGGGAGAATACATTGCACCATTTTTATATGTGGACCAAAGTATCCAAACTCATTTACATTGCTTAAGTTACATCATTGCCAATTTAAAGTCCCCTTTTATTTATCATGGACCGTTAATTGTGAGCAATCGAAGGTGAGTGGATAGATCTATTGAGGGTGACGCCTCCGTTCGGGTTGGTAGCACCAACTGGTCAAACGAACGCATTTCATTTCATACATTCAGAGTGTTTGGCAAAGCACTCCCTTTTGGGGCATTTATATCAGTCTAGCTTCGGGGTCATGAGCTTAAGAGCTAATGTAATATTTTTTATGTGACATTTTGTCATACAATTTATACTTGTGGTTTCCGTAGAAGCATTTCATTTACATAAACCTATGAACTCATCAACATTATTGTTGACCATTTTTAGCAATGTATTTTCAGGTAATTAAGGTATCGCATATTGGCTTGCATAAGGACATGCATGGAGTCGCGGAGTCGACGCGTCTCACTTTACATTTTTATGCACTTATCTATCGTTTGATTTGTATGAACTTGGTTTTCCGCAAACATGTTTCACCCTTTTGGGACCAAAACTTTGTAACTCTGAACGTTTCAAATAATCAAACGATGTATTTTCTAAACGACACTTTAGGTCGTTCAATATAACTGTAACTGTGGTGCTATGACCAGTCATGCCCCCGGATGTTCCATTCCGCTGCAAGTCACAAAATTTGGGGGTGTGACAGATTGGTACCAGAGCAAAGGTTATAGCGAACTAGGTTGTATCATTGACCCTAGACTATAACTACATCATCACAGCATCACATCAATTCATCATAAAGTGCATATTCACTATACATGTGGTTTCATACATACATCATTTCATCATAACTCACATAATGTGAGGTGTTATTCACTTTCATTTTACGTCGATTGTCACAGAGATGTCTTTACCCAACCACCCTATTATCATTTCAGCAGACTCGGATATCGAGGATGCTTTTTCACTCACTAATACACCGACATCACCACTCTCACCTTCTTACACCTCGACATTTCCATATCACTCACCATTATTGGATGATAATTTCCACCTATTGGAGGTATTAGCACTACCTGAGCCAGACTTAGGAGATACTACCAGATATAACACCGAAACTTTTGAGATTCAGGGGACTGCCCCTGCCTTCCCATCACCACCAATGTCATTACCCTTTTCCATTCCCACGTATCAGGAATTAGATGACACCTTGTGGATAATACCCAGATCACCGACTCAACAGGAACATCAGCAGATTCCTCAAGAATGATTTGGAATCTACACTATCTCGGACATGATCGATGCACTACTCCAGACCCCACATCAGGACTCATCCCGACCCCAAGATGCCACAACCCTGGATTCACTCAGAGGAGCACTAGGGAATCCCTAGACTAGACTTATATCTTTACTAGCTTTTACTATTATCCTAGCCACGGGATGTGTGGTATGGTTCAAAGAAACTTGTAGTATTTTGATTGTTGTACAATGAAATCACCAAGTATTGACTTACTATATGGGTATGGTTGTGCTATCTATGATATCGGTCCATGTAAGACCGAAATTTTCATTTTAGATATCCACGTATGTTATGGTTACAAATATGACATTTCACGATTTCATCTTGTCACGATTTCACCCCACTTATACGTGTCATGGTTGAGTATATGTGAGTATGATGATCTTTATCACTCATAAATTCTCATGGTCTCTTATGATTTTGAAGCAGTTAGGTTAAAGCAAGCCACTCCAGACATGACACAAGCCACATCCTTCACCAAAAATCTTACCCATGAGGAATTTATGGATTGCAACCCCCACACCTTTAGCGGAACTGAAGGAGCGAAGGAAGTTTACAAATGGTTCGAAGAAGTAGAAACGATATTTCGGTGTGGCGACTGCCGCAAGGAAGACAAGGTCAAGTTCGCCACTTGCACTTTTCGGGATCATGCCCAGGAATGGTGGACTAAACATGTTCAGATAGTAGGGGTCGACGCTGCTTACTCAATCTCTTGGGAGAAATTAAGAAGGATGATGACTTTAGAATATTGTTTAAGAAGCGAACTGCAAGCACTAAAACAGGAAATCCTCAACTTTACCATGGTAGGAGATGATGTTGTCAAGTACACTACTCAGTTTTACGAACTAGCACGATTAGGCCCAACAATGGATGAACCGGAAAGCAAGAAACTTGAGAGGTATATCAGGGGACTCTCCCCTGAAATTCGCATGTTGATTGCCTCATTAGAACCCGATACCATGCTTAAAGCTATCCATATGGCGATCGAGGCAAAGGAACACATAGCTCACACCCAGGCCGTAGGAAACAATATGGACAACAGACAAAAATGGAACAACAACAACAAGAGAAAATGGGACAACAACCAGGGTGACAATGCTACCCCGCAACCACCTAAGATACAAGAAGTAATGGAAGCATGCACTGTTGGGCCAAGTAAAAAGAAAGGATATGCAGGGACACTACCCAAGTGCATTAAGTGTCGGTTTCACCACAATGGACCTTGCCCCACTCAATGTGGAAACTGCCAAAAGGTCGGGCACAAAGCCAAGAATTGCAAGGCCCCCACCCGCGTAATGAGCCAGAAAGTCACGGTGACCTGCCATGAGTGTGGAATAATTGGGCACTTCAAGAGCGAATGCCCAGAGCTAAGAAACCAGAATGAGGGAAGAGCTCGTTGAAATGTGAAGCTCGTCAAGGCAACAATGACAATGACAATGGATAAGAACAAGGAACTTCTGCCTTAATAATAAACCATATATGGAGCCCGCTAGGGTTGTATTTCTTCAAGTAGCTTATCTTAAGTACTTTCTTGTAACCTCGTTGTATCTTGTACTCTTCTATCTAATGTAATCCCTATCTGTTAGCATCGTCACCGTGATCACAATCTTCGTTTATTTCATTTCCTATTTCGATTATGCGATTTTCAACCATTTCACAACAACACACCACTATCCTAGAAGGGGGTTAAGTAAGGATTCGTCTCCAACTATAGGCTATTACCATTCCGTAAGGTGTTCCACACGTCCCATAACCCATTCAACAGATTTTGTTGCAAGATATTTTAATACCGCTTATTAAAAACTGTCTCACCTAACCTTACTTTAAGCTATTTTACTATCATCTCAGGGAGTTATTTCACAACATTTCCAAAACAAGTTATGTTACTATAGCCTTATAAATTGGCTTTCTGCCATCCTACCAACTATTTACTACCATTTTACCAAACAACACATTGAGCACCATCTAAAACTTTTGAGAAACACAAGGCTATTTTGACCAAATCAAGCATCGCATTATTTGCCCTCAATTATACATAGCTTGATCACCTATGTCTAATTCAGGGAAGATTATGCCATGAAGGAAACAATTATCTTTTCAAGATTTCTAACAACAATTTTCATTCAAAACATCCCAAGAAAGAAAAGCTTTGTAAACAAGTAAACTCTTCATAAACATCCTTATCGGCCAACTCTCTCTGAGTACCTACACCACATGTCACTTACTTAACAGTAAGTTGGGTTTTACCATTTACCTTTCTAGGAAAGACTTTCCCATCTACAAGGAGAATTTCACGACATAAGAAAACAACGAAAGGGGTTTTGGAACCACAAACAAGGACTAGAAATATACAGCCAGTTGATTCGTATCGCAACGGAAAACATAAGATCTCATGAGGCAATCCAAATCACTATCTCTGGCATAGTCACCAAATTCTATCAATTCAGAAGTACTAGTTAGACCAAGTAGGACAACGGACCTAAGTCATGATCCAGTTTAGAAAGGATCAAGTAAGTTGGATATGCATACCCACAAGTCTTACCCAAGATTAACCTATAGGCATTATTCAACCCCAGAAACGAAATGCTAGACATTTAAACATTCAGGCAGACATACCTACCCGACTACTTTATCATTTTTGATGCTTCCAATTCAAAGAAATTTTCTTTAAAGAGCGTTTATACAACTCATATACCTTGTAGGAAAGTAATTATCTGATATGTCTGTCTTGACAAATAAATCCTTTATGGTCAGCCTTTAACAAAACTACTGAGCACTAAGAAAAGTATAACACCAAACTTTGCTAAAACATTCCTATCCATATCATGTCAAAAACCTATCCATAAAATCTTGGGTCGTATTTGAAAACCAACCACCATACTACGACACTTCATACAATTAGGATCTTGTGATTGACAAACAATAGCATGGGAAATTTTTGACAAAGGAGATCTAGGGAAAAACTATTAAACAGCACAAATTTTGGCAATAAAGACCAAGCATCTTAGGTGAAGAGAGGCTCATATCTTGACATCAGTTATAGCAAGACACAAGGAATCAAAAACCGTTACCGTAGCTTTGTTCTTCGATAACCCATTTCCGAAAAACCTACCATTGTAGGAGTAGTCACGAGACACATTGTACAAATTTCAAAGGCTCCTAATAAAGGATAGACTATGCACCTCAAACTTTTGACAATCCCCTTAAGATATTTTCTTTCCAATCAGATATACACACGCTCTACCATATTTAGACCAATGGGCAATTAAGAAAGCTAATTTTGTGGCAGATGCCCTTAGCCGGAAGAAAAGACTCAAGCCTTTGAGAGTCAGACCATTGAGAATGACAATCATATCACCTTTACCATCACGAATCCTCGAGGCTCAAGTTGAGGCACTCAAGGAGGAAAACCGACAAAATGAAAAACCCCATGGTATGCCGAAGGATACAAATGGTTTAATAAAGAGGCCAAATGAAGTATTGTGCTTCGAGGATAGAAGCGGGATACCTCTTGTTGGCGGAATAAGAGAGTTGATCATGCACGAATTGCACAAGTCGAAGTACTCCATTCACCCAGGTTCTGATAAGATATATCAGGATCTCAATAGACTTCATTGGTGGCCGAATATGAAAGCAGAAATAGTTACGTATGTTAGCAAGTGTCTTACTGGTGCTAAAGTAAAAGCCGGATACCAGAAACCATCAGGATTGTTTTAACAACCAGAAATCCCCTAGTGAAAGTGGGAACGCATTACAATGGACTTTGTCACCAAACTACCCAAAACATCAGGAGGTTTCAGTGCTACTTGGGTAATCGTTGATTGACTCCCTAAATCAGCCTATTTCATCCCAATCAGAGAAACTTATTCTATGGACCAACTAATCAGACTTTATGTCAAGGAAATAGCCTCAAAGCACGGTGCACCAATTTCTATCATTCCGACCGAGATAGTCGCTTTACTTCAAACTTTTGGCAGTCATTACAAGATTCATTTGGGAGCAAATTAGACATGAGTACTGCCTATCATCCTCGGACCGATGGTCAGAGCGAGAGAACGATTCAGACATTGGAAGACATGCTCAGAGCATGTGTGATTGACTTTGGAAATGGTTGGGCTAACCATTTGCCATCAATCGAGTTCTCCTACCACAATAGTTATCACGCGAACACTTAGACTGCACCTTTTAAGGCACCCTATGGTCGAAGTACCAATTACATAATGACAGACCGAAATTGGAAGGTCAAGTTCACTGGTCTAGAACGCAATTGTGAAACAACAAAGGAAATGGTACAAGTCAAGAATCAGTTACAAGTAACAAGAGAACAATAGAAAAGTTAGGTCAGTTCAGGATGCAAAATCATGGGGACTAGGTATCCCTAAGTAGTAAACCATTGGATACGAGTTGTAGAACAAGCTATGTTGAAAGCCTTGCCTTGGAAAAGCATGATACAATTTTGGAAACTCGGGAAACCAAACCCTAGGTATATTGGACCATTTAAGGTTCTAGCTAGAATCGGCCGACTGGCATACAAACTTGAGCTTCCGTCAGAGCTCAGCAACATACACTACCCATTTCATATTTCAAAACCTCAGGAAGTGCCTTCCAAACGAATCACTCGTAGCATATTTCATTTCATTCCATTAGAAGGAACTCAACTCGACGGTAAGCTCGATTTCGTTAAAAGAACCAGCAGAAATCAAGGACCGTGAGGTCAAACGGGTGAAACAGAGTCAAAATTCCTATCGCGAAGGTTCGCTGGAATTCTCGAGGAAGTCCCGAGTTTACTTGGGAACGGGAAGACCAGGTGCGACTCAAATACCCGCATCTTTTCACCAAGTCCACTCCAGAGACCAACATCAACTGAATTCAGGGACTGAATTCCTTTTAGGGTGGAAGACTGTCACAACTCGTAATTTCAGGTCCTTTTTCAAGCTTCAAA
The DNA here is from genome assembly GCA_021014915.2 of Artemisia tridentata subsp. tridentata. NCBI lineage: Eukaryota > Viridiplantae > Streptophyta > Magnoliopsida > Asterales > Asteraceae > Artemisia > Artemisia tridentata. The sequence continues at coordinate 55,752,717 of CP139504.1, forward strand.
TTTCACTATTCATCTCGAAACCCGGAGGGAAATCACTATTCATGGGCATCATTCATCATTACGTAAACTAGATTTACGGGTATTCAAATTCGCGTAACCAGTAAGGTTTAGCTGCGTATTCATGCATCATCAGTTAAGGCACGTCATACAGACTAGGGTAGTCTGCATATCATCAGTAACATCATTGTCATATCAGTTCATGCACGGGTTTGTGTGATTTTCATTAACGTATGCTTAATTGTTTAAATTAACGTTACCACTCAGTCATTTCTGCTAACATCATACCCAATACTCCCGACTATGATCCTAACACATTTTCAAACTAATTATAATGATATAGAGATTATATTATTACTTTACCCGGTGTTTTTAAATCAATCGCTATATTTTTTGTTTGACGCTTATAACTCCATCAGTTTGCGATATTTCAACCCGATAATCATTCTAACACCCGATTCGTGCAAGGAATATGATTTTACAAATTTTACAACTTCGTCGTATTTTATTTTACCTCGTCGTGATTTATTTCTAGTTAACTCGGTACACGATAACACCTAATGTATACCCAAAACTAACTAATTCTAATTAATTGGGGACACAAGCATTAATTAGCATCAAATCCACCCTTTTTATCCCACATGTGCCGCCCCCCCTAAGCACCCCTAATTCTCCACACTTGATTAATAAAACAAAACTCATTAATGAATTTTCACCCTTTTATTTCCATCCCACTACACAAACACTTCACTTATATATTTCATTAGCTAAACAAAGATCAAAACCCTCTCCTTCCATCTCCTAGGTTCGGCCATATCAAGATCCACAAGAACAATCCATCAATTTTTCAAGTTAAAGTCATAATCAAGCTCCATTTACCTTCATTGTTGGGGTTTTGTGATAAAAGCCCCAAGGTTTTAAGCATTTTCATCCAAATCTCATCAAATCATGAAGTAAGCTCAAGAACATCTCTTTGATCATCTCATACTTTCATTTTATTTATATATTGTTGTAATATCAAGTTTTATTTTAAATAATCATGCAAAGTTTATGTTATTCATACCACTTGTTTCATACTTTCTTTATAAACACTAGATCTATAAGTTTCGCTAGTGATCTCATGAAATCCACCAAGGTTGGTGATTTTTAGGACCCCATGACACCCTAAGAAGGTGTATGGTAGGATTTGCGAACTTGTGGAGTTGATTTGAAGTGGTATGATCAAGTTAGAACCAAGGAAATGAGTTTTTAACAATCTAAATAACCTACTGTCCAAAATCGTGTAAACTGGAAAACTCAGAAAATGTTGAACTATTTTGGCCTTCATATTCAGAAAGTTCTTTCAAAAACGAAACTGTGGCCGCTTGAATCACTAAAAACCGACTTATAACGAAGGAGATATGATTTTTCAAAGTTAGGCGACGAAAAACTATTTTCTGAAAATAGCTTGCTGTTTTTCCGAACTTCAAGGGACAAAACGAGACGTTAGACGTGATCTAGATGAGCCAACCTATTGAAAATATGTTAGTTCATATTTGTACGAATCCGTGGATATAAAGAACGTAGAAAACGAGCTCATAACGACCGAGATATACACGTTTAAAGCCCGACGAACATTAATCATTTTGACAGCCCACTAATAGAAAAATAATCCAAGTATAAAAACTAGTGTTTTTACAAGACATAACATTGATAGCCGATTTTCTAATTGATCGAGGCGCGTATGATCAAAAGTTAAATGAAACGACATTAAGACATGGTTACAAGGTTTTCAAAAACGTCGAGTTTGATCACTAACACTTAACGTACAATGTTTCACGACTAGCTTTAAGAGGCCATTTTGGGCATACTTTCACAAGTTAAGGAAAATATTAAATTGCGACGAAAACATCATATTTTGCCGATAGAACACCAAACAAGGATCATGGAGTACCGTTTCAACATATTTATACGAAAGGTAGTTTATAACTTAACGAGACGTCAAAAATGTATTTTTCGACGATAAACGTTATTTTCAAAATTAACAAGTGGTATCGTTAACATACGTATTTGCATGTGTTGCGTTAATTCATTGCTTACATTAGATCATATCATCATAATAGGTCGCGGTTAGAGACCGAGCCTCATCTCATCATATCCATTGTTATCATTGTTGCTATCATAGCAGGTGAGTTTTCATAGCCCCGTTTTAAATTGTTTATTGATTTCTAAAATCTCGGGGGAGAATACATTGCACCATTTTTATATGCGGACCAAAGTATCCAAACTCATTTACATTGCTTAAGTTACATCATTGCCAATTTAAAGTCCCATTTTATTTATCATGGACCGTTAATTGTGAGCAAGCGAAGGTGAGTGGATAGATCTATTGAGGGTGACGCCTCCGTTCGGGTTGGTAGCACCAACTGGTCAAACGAATGCATTTCATTTCATATATTCAGAGTGTTTGGCAAAGCACTCCCTTTTGGGGCATTTATATCAGTCTAGCTTCGGGGTCATGAGCTTAAGAGCTAATGTAATATTTTTATGTGACATTTTGTCATACAATTTATACTTGTGGTTTCCGTAGAAGCATTTCATTTACATAAACCTATGAACTCACCAACATTATTGTTGACCATTTTTAGCAATGTATTTTCAGGTAATTAAGGTATCGCATATTGGCTTGCATAAGGACATGCATGGAGTCGCGGAGTCGACGCGTCTCACTTTACATTTTTATGCACTTATCTATCGTTTAATTTGTATGAACTTGGTTTTCCGCAAACATGTTTCACCCTTTTGGGACCAAAACTTTGTAACTCTGAACGTTTCAAATAATCAATCGATGTATTTTCTAAACGACACTTTAGGTCGTTCAATATAACTGTAACTGTGGTGCTATGACCAGTCATGCCCCCGGATGTTCCATTCCGCTGCAAGTCACGAAATTTGGGGGTGTGACATAGTCATACTCATGTATGACATTTGCTTTATGTTTATGAAATGGGCTTTAATGTGGTTGTTTCATGTTTATTTTGGCTACTTAGCTAATTTTTCGTGGTTGGATATTTGTCAAACATGCTACTTGTTAGATATTGTATATATTTCATCTAACTTTGTTTTGTAGCACGAATAATTGCACGATTCCTTGGTGTTCTCCAAATGAGGGGAAGTATACATCAAGGGGGAGCCTTGCAACCTTTTTGCTTCGACAAAAAGGGGGAGAAATGGGAGTAAACTCATTAAAAACTTGTTAAAATTAATTTTAACTTAAAATGAGTTTATGTTTTGTCATCATCAAAAAGGGGGAGATTGTTGATGCAAATAATGTTTTAAAAACGTTATTTATATCTTTCGATTACTTCACGTTTTGAGGATGACAAAATGTGAAATCACGTTACGTTAAAATTAACGTAAACAAGTTTTTAATCGGAAGATCCCGTTTCTACGCAAATCACTCTAGAACAAATTTACAAACTTGACAAATGATCAAAGAAGTAAATTTTGGTTTTGAGACTTCACATTTTAATGTGACAAAACATTTTTTCAAAAATAAACCTTACAAATTATTTTTGAATAATTAAGAAATGTTTTAATGGAAAAATAAGTTTAAATTACATAACAGCTATTTCCCCCCCCCCCCCCAAAATCAGCTCCAAACTTCCCCAAATAAGTTTTCACCAGAAAAGACAAAAAATGGAGCGCCTTTGTCTGGGACGGCTCCACGGTTCCACTAAATTTAGTGGAGCCGTGGGTCATTTAGTGGTGTCGTCCTACCATAACGGTCAGATTTCCTCTGCCTATAAATTCCAGCCCACTTCACAGTTTTTGGGCACCCTTTCACACACAGAAACCTCTGAGTTTAAATCTCTCACACCTTTCTTTCTTCTTGATCATTTAGTTTAGTTTTCTTTTGTTCAAAGAGTGATCCAATCATCCAACCTAGAGATCCTCTTCATTCCTCTTCAATAGAAAGAGAAGAACACAAAGTATCCAAGTTGATACAAGGTGTTGTCATTCCTCTTCAAGTGCAAGAGAAGAACTCGAAGTATCCAAGAAGATACAAGAGTTATAGTTGTTAGGTTGTTTGTAACATCTGTTACACCCTTGTTGTATCATATCATACATCAAGTTTATTTTTCTTTTGTGAGAGTGAGAGTGAAGATCATTGTGATCTTATAGAGATAGTGAATATCTCTTGAAGCCATTGGGTTTGTGTAATTGATCAAGAAGATCAAGGGTCGATAGGATAGATTGAGTCAAGTGAGTGTTGATCATTGTGATCGTGTCGAGATCTTGGTGATCTCTTGAAGCCATTGGGCTCGTGTGTTTGATTAAGTGGATCGTGGTAGATTGGTGCTAGCTAAGATTAGCACTCGACATTTAGCTTAGTGTCGGAAATAGGATAAGCGACGTGTACGGTTTTCTCCGCCTTAAGGGAGGTTGTTGACATAGTGCTTGAAACTCTCGAGTGTGGTACTCGGGGAGTGGAGTAGGGCGAAGAGGTGCTTCGTAGCCGAACCACTATAAATCCTTTTGTCCCGGTTTGATCTTTCCAACTTTTCTCTTTACTTACTTTACTTATTATTAGTTAGTTTAGAGTGTAGTTCATATTGGTGTTGATTGATTACACATAAGATTCGAATCAAGGTTTTTCATAAGTAAACTTTTAAAGAGATTTTAAAAGAACTTAAAAACCGGTAAAACTATTCAACCCCCCCTTCTAGTTTTCCACATTATCAATTTTAAGAGAAATGTGCTTATTGAAAGCATCAATTATGGCACGTGCTGTAGCAAGGAGCGGTATTCCAAGAATCAAAGGTGTTTCTAGGTCTTCTTCCATATCAAGAATGACAAAGTCCACTGGAAAAGTGAATTTATCAATCTTTACTAAAACGTTTTCTAGGATGTCTTTAGGGATACTAACAGTTCGGTCAGCCATTTCTATGGTCATAGAGATAGGTTTTAGAGGTCCTAAAGTGAGTCTTTTGCACATAGAGAATGGCATTATGCTAATACTAGCCCCTAGGTATGCTAATGCATTTTTAACACATAAATTATCAATAGACAAAGGAAGAAGGAAACTCCCTGGGTCTTTCTCCTTTGGGGGTAGATGGTTCTGAACGATAGCAGAACAACGCTCGTTCAATTTGATCTCCTCCCCCACTTTTGTTGGTTCTTCATTGAACAAGTCTTTCTTTTCATAAGATGGCTCCAGGAGTGTCAGAAAGTCCTTTTCCTCTTTTTCATCATCGTGCACATATTCATTCTCCTTAGACAAGTTAGAAAAATAATTAATTTTTTCTTCTGAGTACTTGAAAGGGGTATAGAGGGGTTTTCCATCACTGGTGAATATAGCTTTGCAGGCTCCAGCATTCTCCTTCATACTCTGCTCATGAACATCATTCGTTAACAACCCACTTTTCATTTCAAGACTTCTAAGGGTCTCGTCATGAGCCTTGAGATTTGCTTTTGTTCCTTCTTGAAAACTTTTGAGCCAATCTTCCCTTTCAACTTGCCTTTTAGCAGATTCTTCTAGGTATTTGTGAATTGACTCCTCAATGGTAGACTTCCCTTCCCCATAAGGAGGTCGGTTGTCCATTCTAGAGTAGTATCCTGGTGGTCCAACATGGTACCTTGCCCCATTACCGTTATTCCCTTGAAAAGGCCTCTTAGCTTCACCATACTTGACTTCTTCAACTTTCTTATCTTCTTCTTCCAATGGGCAGTCTCTGGCTAGGTGAGCTCCTCCGCAAGTGTCGGATCCTACTTGTATAGCATGCACATTTTCTTTCAGCTTCTTCACATCCCTGCCAAGACTTTCAAGTTTGTTAGTAATAACACCGATACCATCCAAACTTCCGCCTATGCTTCTGCTGCTGCCTCTATCATGCCACTTTTGCGAGTGGTCTGCCATGTCTTGAATAGCCTCAAAGGCTTGAACAGGAGTCATCACAGGGATCGGCCCCTGAGAGTCGAGCATTTGCCTTGTCGCAATGTTAAGACTATTGTAGAATATGTTGACCTTCTGCTAATTGTTAAGGTCATAAGTTGGACATCTGTAGAGAAGATCATTATACCTATCCCAAGCTTGGTATAATATCTCATCAGCTTCCTGTCTAAAATTATGGATCTCCTCTAGTTGTTTTGCCGTCTTCGAGGGAGGGAAATATCGTTGGATGAATGATCTCTTTAGGAGATTCCACGTGTTGATGGTTCCAGTGGGCAACCTATCAACCCATCTCTTAGCTGCTCCTGTGAGTGTCATTGAAAACACTCGAAACATGATAGCATCGTGAGAAACACCTGGGATGTTGAAGAGGCTCACGATGTACAAGACTGTTAATACAAATATCGTCCTAAAAACGTTATTTATATTTTACGATCTTTGCTTAGTTTTGTTAATGACAATTACAAAGTTTATCTTTAAGCAAAGCATAAATAAGATTAAGTCTTTTAAATTTAAAGTGATAAGTCCTTTGCAAACACATTTTCACATTACAAAGTTTACTAGGAATAACATATACACATTTACATATTTATTTCTTAAAATAGAAACTTTATTAGTTACATATTAGGATGACATCATGGCATGCATCGTGTACACAATCTTGGTAAGATTATGTGATATTTTGTTTAGATCTTCAAGCCAAAGAGTTGACATTTGAAGATATGGAAAGATATGGCAAGATTTGGAAAGATATGAAGATCTCTTAGCTGGCCTGACACGGCGGATCCAAATCACATAAAGGACGGATCCCTTTTTTGGGATCCGCCGGATCTGCCGACAGTTCATCAGCTTGCCTATAAATAGCAAGCTGATCATTTGGCCATTTCATCACTCATATAGCCTAAATACTCATATTCATTCAGTATACATATCACTAACCTTACTCATACTTGCATTTCATTTGATCTTTCTTTTTGTAGAAAAGAGATCAAGTATTCAAGGATCTACAAACCATAATCCTTTAGTTTACATATTGTGTGTTATTGTGTAGTAGTTTTCACACATCATTATTTATCATTTGTATCAGTGAGTGTGGTTAGTGTTTTAGTCCTCAAAACACAAAGAGTGTCGGGAGTGGTTGTACCCTTGTGAAAGAACCAAACGGGAGTGGTTGTACCCTTGTAAAGAACCCGGTGTTTAGCTTAGTACCGGAAAAGGAAGTAAGCGACGTGTAAAGGTTTTCTCCGCCTAGAAGGGAGTTTGTTTCTTAGTGAAGGATAACTCTCGAGTTAGAGGCTCGAGGAGTGGAGTAGGGCAAGGAAGAGAGTCCTTGTAGCCGAACCACTATAAACAAACGTGTTGTGTGGTTTGATCATTCCTTTCTTTACTTTTCGTATATATTGTGTGATTATTTATTTGTGCATAGGTTCGTTGAATTCACATAAGTAACAAAAAGGATTAAATTTTAAAACGGTAAAACTATTCAACCCCCCTTTTAGTTTTCCACAAATACGTTTTCAACATGCTCGTAAGCATCCTCGGTCTTGTTTCTGGAAAAGGGGTTTGCACGTAACTCCCTCAAGAATTGGTTCTTGATCTCGAATTGGACATCCGCTCCAATGACCGGCCTAACAAGCCCCGGCCCTTGCTCTTCTCGAGTCATAGCTAGGTACTCCTCAAGAGTGAGGTTGTCAATGTCCAAAACTGCCATTGAATCTGAAACTAGAAGAAAAATGTGAGAAAAAAATGAAAACTTAAATGAAAATCCTAATATAGCTCCCCGGAAGCGGCGCCAAAAATTTGATGCAGGTTTTCTGACCAAGTTTTAATATTTATAATTTACTCGTCTACCTATGGTCTACCGTATGCACTAACGAGCAGAGAACCCGATCGCGTGTAGTGTAGTATTTGGTAAAGCCGAGGTCGTCCCAAGAGCTATGTATGTGTGGATTCTAACTTAAGTCTATGTCACGTTTTAAAAGGGGTGTTGAGTTGTTTGATTAATTAAACTAAATGACAAAAATAAAATACGGAAATAAATTTGAGTTGAATGCAGTAGGGAGAAAGTGTACTAGCCTAGTTATTCATCCTATCGTGCAATGACTGTGTTCTCTAATTATGCTTCCTATTGCTTCAAGTGGGGTTTAGACTCACTAGACTCCTATGGTCAATTTGTCTAGCCTATAAAGAATCCGGTGTTTATCTTAGTACCGGAAAAGGAAGTAAGCGACGTGTAAAGGTTTTCTCCGCCTAGAAGGGATTTTGTTTCTTAGTGAAGGATAACTCTTGAGTTAGAGGCTCGAGGAGTGGAGTAGGGCAAGGAAGAGAGTCCTTGTAGCCGAACCACTATAAACAATCGTGTTGTGTGATTTGATCATTCCTTTCTTTACTTTTCGTATATATTGTGTGATTATTTATTTGTGCATAGGTTCGTTGAATTCACATAAGTAACTAAAAGGATTAAATTTTAAAACGGTAAAACTATTCAACCCCCCTTCTAGTTTTCCACAATTGGTACCAGAGCAGTGTTACTCAAGATTTTCAAAATATATTGTATTTTAAAAACTTGAAACGATCAAATGGATTTTGAAAACTTTAAAGAAGGGCAATCTATGCAGAGACCACCACTTTTTGAACCAAATTGTTTTATATACTGGAAAAATCATTTTGAGACATATGTGAAGTCAAAGGACATAGATCTATGGTATATAATTGTTGATGGTGATTACAAACCTATAAGTAACAATATTTCTGGTGGTCGGGACGAAGGAACTTCTCTTACTCGTCACAGTGATGAGCAAAAGAAACTAATTGCCAAAAATAATGACGCCAAAATGATGCTTTATAATGCCTTGCCTAAGAAAGAATATGAAAGAGTTTTTATGTGTAAAACGGCTAAAGATATTTGGCAATCTCTTATTATCACTCATCAAGGAAACTCACAAGTAAAAGATAACAAAATTGATCTTCTTTTTCAACAATACGAACAATTTGTTATCTTTGAAGATGAGACCATTGATAGTGCGTTTGCTAGATTTAATACTATTATTACATAACTTAAAGCACTTGATGAATCCTTTTCTAGTAAGAATTTTGTCAGGAAATTTCTAAGAGCACTCCATCCGAAGTGGAGAGCAAAGGTGACAGCTATTGAAGAATCCAAGGATCTTTCAAGCATGACACTGGACGAGCTCATAGGAAACCTCAAAGTTCATGAAATGGTGATGGAAAAAGATTCGGAGATAGTTAAAGGCAAGAAGGAGAAGATAAAGTCCATTGCCTTAAAAGCTAAGGTTGAATCAAGTGATGATGAGGAATCTTGTTCAAATAGTGAAGATGAAGAATATGCCATGGCTGTAAGAGATTTCAAGAAATTCTTCAGGAGACGAGGAAAGTTCGTGAGACCACCTCGTGAAGAAAAGAAATCCTTCCGGAAGGACCGCGATGATAGGAAAGGAAAGATAGACAGAAAATGTTATAGGTGTGGTGATTCGGGTCACTTAATAGGAGAATGTCCTAAGCCTCTAAAGAAAAAGTCTCAAAGAGCCTATGTAAGTGGAGCGTGGAGCGATAGTGAAGGAGATGATGATGAGCCTATGAACAACGAAATTGCCCTTATGGCTCATAATACAGAAGAGGTACATTCTGACTCATACTCCTCTATAGATGACGAAACCATAGAAGTAGAATATAACAAACTATGTGACGTTACTCTAAAGATCATCAACAAAAACAAATTTTTGAAAACTAAAACAACACTTTTAGAAAACGAAGTATATTGGCTTAAAGAAAAAGAGATACGAATGAAAAAAGGTAAAAATAGTAAAGAAACATGTATCTCATGTCAAGAACTAAAATTAGAATTAGAAGCTCTAAAAACCACACAGGAAGATTTAATCAAACAAAATTCCAAAATTAAAAAGTTTGATAAAAACATAAGTTGTGCAGATGAAATTATGAAAATGAAAAAACTACCTCATGATAAAACCGGATTAGGTTTTATGAAACTAGGAACCTTAAGTGATGTTAGGAAACAAACTGTGAATGAAAATGAAACTGTTCCAACTAAATCAAAAGCCCACGGATCCGACGGATCCAAAATTTCGGATCCGCCAGTTGTACCCAAGGGATCCGGAGGTACAGAAGTTGAACAGAAGGTTCCCAAAGTCGACCGTTCTGAATTCGTTAAAGTTACTAGAAAACCTAGTACTAATATAACCAATAATAAGCACAAACCAGCAGTTTCTTTAGGAAGAGGTCAAGCTAGGAATGAGTATAGAGTTAAAATGGTTCAACAGAGACCTCAAACAAGTTTTCCAAAACACCCCTTTCCAAAGAGTAATGTTAACCCGCAACATACTTATCAAAGTAATTGGAACCAAAACATACCTAGAAACTTTCATGGTCCTAATTACATGTCGTGGAACAACTGTCCACCATTTCCCTACATGAAGCATGATAATGTTATGTTTAACCCAAACGGACCCATGAGATATTGGGGACCAAACGCTTGAGTTTTTCTTGAACTTAGGTATGCTTAAAAGTTGATCTTGAACCTGATGAGTGGATCAAAGATAGTGGGTGCTTGATTCGTTAAAATCAACACGTATTTTTCTCAAAGATTTACAAAGGAAATATGTAAACCCGGTTCGTTATCCCCGATGAAGGATGAATGGAATTTGTGAGATCGGGATTGTGATTCGTGTGATGAATGGATATAAAAGAGATTCTTGGATTTTTAACACTAAAATTGATAAACAATAACTAAAAAACAACTTAAAAGGCAATTAAAATGGTTATCTAAGGCTTACGTAATCAAAAACGCAAAAGAATTCTAGAAACGTAACTAAACCGGGAAAACCCGAGCCTAAAACGTCAAATCTTAGAAATTTAATCTCTATGGGTACAAATCTATTTTTTCTAGGATCTATATGACAAAATAAAATTTTAGAAAAAAGATTTATATTTTCTGACTTTTATATTTTTTATTTTGAATTAAAAACTGTTTTAAAAAGAAAAATGCATAAAAAAATATTAAAACTATTCTAAAAATTCTGAAACTTTTTTTGAAATTACTTTATAATAAACCAGTCCTAGGAAAAATAAAAACAAGGTGCCAGCTTATTGGGATAAGCTGGTAATAAGCAAAGAAGCTCGGATAGCTTAAATGGAAAAGTGGGTTAAATATTAAAGGGTGCAAAGCTTAACCAGAGAAGTCCCAAGGGCAGTTGGTGAGGTGTGTTGTGTGTGAGTCAAGAGACCAGGGTTCGAATCCCTTGGCTCTCTTTTTGCTTATTTATTTTTTTTTTTGGTTTTTCTGATTGAAACTCAACAAGCACAAGGTAATAAGCAACTTTTAAAACTAACACCTTTTTTTAAAACCTCAAATAAGCCCAGAAATAAGCCAAGGTTTGCTGATCAGTGGACTATAAAGGGGATAAGCCCAAGGTTTTGATCTAAAAGGCTGATAAGCTATTAAATAAGCTATGCCAAAGCTGAAATAAGCTAAACAACCAACAATAAGCTAAGATGAAAACTGAAAAAGCCACAAGAATAGGCCAATAAGCACTTGACCAAATCAAACAAGCAAATGAGGACTGATGCACAGGGCAACTCAGTTAATCCTAGGCAACTTTGAGCTTAATTTTAAGCACTTATATAACTACTAAAGACTACAACAACTTAATACACTTAAATTTCACCTATTGAGGGTCTCAGAAACCAAAAGTCAGACCAAGGGGAGCTTATTTAAGGCTTGTGAATAAGCTGAGAAGTTGGCTCAGTCAACTAACTTAGACTCTGATGACTCAGGTTTAAGCTTAGTTGATCAGTCAACTTATAGGCTTATTTTTAAGCTCAAATAAGCTAAGCAAAGGTCTGGATTATGGAATAAGCAAAGAACAACTAGCAATCTACTAGATTACTGAAATTCAGGCATTAAATAGAACAAATAAGCACTTATATGGGGTCTAGAAAAATTATGCAGACTGCACTATGGTTCTATTTGTGCAGACTTGTGCTTTTTGAACACAAAACCCCTCAATTCTTAATGACACCCATCCAACTTTGGAAACATATTTTATGCACTCAATGGGAACTAAATATGCCAAAAATAACAGCTTAACAAGCATGAGCTTATCTGAAGCTTATAAGCTCAGTATCTAGACTCAAATTTGTACAATAAAATCAAAACCTCTCAAACCTTCAAAACAGCTTAGAAAAAGGTACCAACAGCTTATCTAAGTAACTTTAAGCTAGATAGAACTAACCAAGATTGCAAATGAACAGTGATCTCCTATTTTGACCCATTTTGCCTTTTAACCCAAACAGTCCTTAAGGGGTGGACTGTTATGATTTTAAAACTAGAAATGCCAATTTTACTGAAGTTTCTGAACAAACTTGATTATCTAGGTTAGTTAAGCACTAAAAATCATTTTAATATGGAAATTAAGCACTATAATAAGCTATCCTAGTATTAAGCTATTTTTGGCTTTTTTTAGGTTTTTAAGTGAAACTAGTAGCAAACAAGCACAACCTATCAATTTTACTTAAAATAGCATCAATATCATCAAATAAGCAGAAAACTATCAAATAAGCACAGAAATAAGCAGTTGAACAGTGAAACATAAGAATTGGAAATTTCTTACAAATTGCTTTAGCTCAAAACAAGGCCTGATAATCAGTCACCATATCAACCTAATGCTTCCCAAGAAGCTCTAAACCATGGTCATCCATAATTTACCATGCTCCAGCTTATATTGTCCAAACAGCTTATTTTTAGCTTATTTTGACTTTTTTTTTTTTACTTTTTTGGTATTTTTAAGGTTTGAACTGATTTAAACTAACATAAGCTTATCAAAAGCTATAGTGAGCTTATGTAAGCTTATAGAAACAGAAAAGAAGCTATTTCAATAACTACTTAACTTAATTCGAATTCTCAGTACACCATAGAAACTTAAAAACTTGGAATTTTCATTAACTAATGGAAACTGTACAAAGATTAATGGTAAACAGACTGAAAATAACTTGTAATGATAACTGGAAATTAAAATTGATAAACTTGAACAATTTAAATTACAATACGATTAAACAAAAAAAACTACTTGCCATTATAGGCTACAAAGGCTCCTATTTATACTAAAACTGAAGTGGGATAAGTCTCTTGTGCTTCTCTGAACCTTTCTTGACCCTTGGATTGCCTTGAATTGATCTCAGTCCTCTAAACTCAGTTTTGGCGCCAAAATGGTGTGAGTGGGAAAAACCACTTGACTGATAGCGTGTGATGGGAACGAAGCATTTAATGCTTCTTGGTTTGTTAGGTGAAGTGTTGAGGAAGCTTGGGAGAGGGTGGTATTGTCAGAGATAAGGGGGGATGGTGGTATGGTTTTGGCAGGCATGGTTTAGAGAAGGTGGGTTTGACTGAGGTCAAACTGGTTTTTAGCTAAGGGAAATGGGTCGGGTCATTTATTTAATGGATTGGGCTGGGTTTTTTTTGTTTTTGGTGGGCTGGGTTATTGGTTGGCTGGGTTTAGTGATTGGACTGGAAATGGGTTGTGGTTTAGTGAGTTAGGATTTAGAATTAGATTTAGTTTTAATCTTAGGGACTAAATTTTCCAAATCTGAAAATCCAGGGACCAAGGCTGCCAAAAGTAGAAATTATTTCCAAGGACCATTTGTGTTATTTTGGTATTTTTGGGGGTTGACTTTGACTTTGACTTTTGTCTTCACTTGATCAAATGCACATTTGTTGTCGAGTCGATCCAAAAATACTCGTTTTCGTTCCGTTTTCAATCCTTTGTACCTGAAACACATAAAAACACAAACCAAGGATATCTTCAGTATAATTTGGGTGTTTTTTTGTCATTTTTGTGTCTTTTATGGGTATAAAATGATGAGTATTTACACACTCATCAGTGCTCGAGGCACATGACGGGAAACAAAAGCCTTTTCTCAACCTACCAAGTGTACGACGGAGGTAATGTCACATTCGGTAGCAAACTTAAAAGTAAAATCATCGGAAAAGGTACGATCTCTCATGACTCTCTCTCTATTGATGATGTTGCTCATGTAGATAATTTAGGTTTTAACTTGCTTAGTATAAGTCAATTATGCCGCAAAAAGTATAACGTCCTTTTCAGTGAAAATGGAAGAAAAATACTTAAGGATGGCATAACCGTAGGAAAAGGTGTTTTAAAGAATAACGTATATGTTATGAAATTAGATAGAACACCTAAAGACAAGCTATGTCTTACCTCCTTGGACGAAAACTCTACTCTATGGCATCGACGCTTAGGTCATGCCAACATGAGGCTAATTCAATCCTTATAATCTAAAGAACTCGTTAGGAACCTACCTAAGTTGAAATATGACCAACACTTTTGTGATGCTTGCAAAATTGGGAAACAAGTGCATAATAGCCATAAGGCTAAAAACATGGTATCTACATCTAGGTGTCTAGAATTGTTGCATATGGATTTGTTTGGCCCGTCGGCTATACAAAGTTATGGAGGAAATTTTTACACCTTAGTTATAGTAGATGATTACTCTAGGTATACATGGACAAAATTTTTGAAAACTAAAAATGAGGCATTTGATGAATTTGGAATTTTAAGTAAAGTAATCCAAAACCAAGTAGGAAACAATATAGTAACTATAAGAACCGACCATGGAAGAGAATTTGACAACGAAACCCAATTCGGAGCTTTTTGTGATGCTAATGGCATTTCGCATAATTTCTCGGCTCCTCGAACACCTCAATCAAGTGGTGTAGTGGAACGTAAATATAGAACAATTCAAGAAATGAGTAGAACTATGTTAAACGAACAAAACATACCACAAAAATTTTGGTGTCACGCTGTAGATACATCAACATATATCCTAAATCGTGTGTTAATTAGACCATTCCTTAAGAAAACTCCATATGAACTTTACAGAGGCAAAAAGCCCACATTAGGATACTTTAAGGTTTTTGGAAGTAAATGTTTTATTTTAAACACAAAAGACTATCTCACCAAATTCGACCCAAAGTCGTATGAGGGTGTATTTCTTGGGTATTCACAAAATAGTAAAGCATACATTGTTTTGAACAAAGAAACTTCAAGAGTCGAGAATCGTTAAACGTAACATTCGACGAAAGTCCACCTCCTCCTAAGACATCACCTTTGGTAGATGATGACTTAGTTGAAATTCAAATGGTCCAAAACAATGAGAATATTGAAAGTGACAAAGAAATAGAACCGGCTAAAAGAGAAATAACTAATATTAAAGAAACCAAAAGTCATCCATTAGAAAACGTCATCGATAAAATAAATGAACGAACATTAAGATCTAAAGCTCAGAATGAAAGTAATTTCTTTTGCTTCATGTCAACAATTGAACCTAAAAATGTAAATGAAGCTATAAAAGATGAATCTCGGGTTATCGCTATGCAAGAAGAATTAAATCAATTTATTAGAAATGACGTTTGGACATTAGTTCCACAACCTAAAAATCAAACCATAATCGGTACAAAATGGGTATTTAGAAATAAAATGGATGAAAATGGTATAGTATCTAGAAACAAAGCTAGGTTAGTAGCTCAAGGCTACAATCAACAAGAAGGTATAGATTACGATGAAACTTTTGCACCAGTAGCTAGACTCGAGTCTATTAGAATACTACTTGCATATGCATGTGCACATGATTTTAAATTATTTCAAATGGATGTAAAAAGTGAATTCTTAAACGGGTTTATAAATGAAGAAGTATATGTTGCACAACCTCCCGGCTTTGCCGATTTTGAAAAACCAAATCATGTTTACAAACTTAAGAAAACTTTATACGGACTTAAGCAAGCACCAAAAGCTTGGTATGATCGACTTAAGACCTTCCTAGTTGACCATAAGTATACCATGGGCCTAGTAGACAATACTCTCTTCACCAAGAAAAAGGGATCACATATTATCATCGTCCAGATATATGTGGATGACATTATATTCGGTTCAACTTGTCAAGAACTATGCAACGATTTCTCAGAAATCATGCATGACGAGTTTGAAATGAGTATGATGGGGGAACTAAACTTTTTCTTAGGTCTCCAAATTAAACAATTAGAAGATGGGATATTCTTCAACCAATCAAAGTATATCAATGATATGCTTAAGAAGTTTGGTCTTGAAGACTCAAAACCCATGAAAACACCCATGTCCTCTGAAACCAAACTCACTAAGGATGAAGAAAATGAATCCGTAGATAGCACTAAATATAGAGGAATGATTGGTAGCTTGCTCTATCTTACGGCTAGTAGGCCGGACATTATGTTTAGTGTTTGTCTATGTGCACGTTTTCAAGAAGATCCCAAAATATCCTATCTTGAAGCCATTAAACGAATATTTAGATACATTAAAGGCACTATACATTTAGGACTATGGTATCCCAAGGGAACGGGTGTAGAAACCATAGTATATGCCGACTCAGACCATGCCGGTGACTATGTTGATAGAAAAAGTACTAGCGGTATTTGTACTTTTGTAGGACATTGTCTCACCTCATGGTTTGCTAAGAAACAAACGGCCCTTGCAATATCAACAACTGAAGCCGAATACGTATCAGCAGGAAAAGCGTGTCAACAAGCATTATGGATGAAACAAGATCTCATCGACTATGGAATTGAACTCAATGATATCCCCATTCTTTGCGACAACAAAGGAGCCATCGATCTCAGCAAAAATCCAGTCCAACATGCTAGAACCAAACACATAGAAATACGTCATCATTTCCTACGTGACAATGTTCAGAAGGGAAATATCTCAATTGAGAAAGTTTCCTCAGAGGAAACCATTGCCGATATTCTCACTAAACCCCTCAAAAGAGAAACTTTCAACTACCTTAGACTTGGATCAGGATTAATGGAACTTAGTGATTAGATAAAACATTAGCTTAAATCCTAGTTTAACCAAACACTACAATAAACCTAAAACTGTGTTCTGATCCCGTGGATCCAAACGATAACAAAGGCGGATCCTTTGTTTTGGATCCGCCGGATTCGTCGCATGCACAGGTTGTTTTATATTATATAATAAACAACAACAAGTACTACTCTGTGGAAACCGTAGAGGGGGGGGGGTGAATACGTTTCCATTTAAAAACTTAAAACTTTTGTATCAAACACCCGATCAAGTGTGACGTAATATGAAAAGTGTTAACTATAGTCATTTAACACTTAGAGATGAATGTAGTAAACTACAACACAAGCACAATCAAGCCATGACACATACTTAATCAACATAACATAAGCAACTAGTCACACAAGCATAAACTTCATGCAAATATAAGTATAAAGCGATAAAGAATGAAATGAAAGTAAAGAGATAAGTAAGAAGGCGCAAACCAGACACGGTGATTTATAGTGGTTCGGTCACGAAGCTCCTCTTCGCCCTACTCCACTCCCCGAGTACCCAACTCGAGAGGTACTTCACTAATCAAGAAACTCCCTTCAGGCGGAGAAAATCATACACGTCGCTTAACTTGTTTTCCGACACTAAGCTAGATGTCGAGTGCTAATCTTAGCTAGCACCAATCTACCACGATCTACACCTTACACGTCGCTTATCCTATTTCCGACACTAAGCTAGATGTCGAGTGCTAATCTTAGCTAGCACCAATCTACCACGATCTACCCGATCTACCCTTGATCCACATGATCAATCACACAAGCCCAATGGCTTCAAGAGATCTTCACTATCTCTTAAGATCACAATGATCTTGACTCACTCTCTCACAAAAGAAAAATAATCTTGATGTATGCTATGATACAATCAAGAGTGTAACCAATGTTACAAGACCTAACAACTACAACTCTTGTATCTTCTTGGATACTTTGAGTTCTTCTCTTGCAAATGAAGAGGAATGATAACACTTTGTATCTACTTGGATACTTTGTGTTCTTCTCTTGCTAATCAAGAGGGATGACAACACTTTGTATCTACTTGGATACTTTGTGTTCTTCTCTTGCTAATCAAGAGGGATGACAACACCTTGTATCTACTTGGATACTTTGTGTTCTTCTCTTGCTAATCAAGAGGAATGAAGAGGATCACTTGAATGGAGGATTGGATCACTCTTAAAACAACAAAGGCTCTCCAAATGATCAAAGAAAGTCATCTAAGTGAGGAGGGATTAGACCAGAGAAAAAGGACTGGAAAAAATCAAGTTGGAAGTGTGGAATGGTCCACTATTATAGGCAAGGGAAAATCTGACCGTTACAGACCCACGACTCCACTAAATACCCGACGGCTCCACTAAATTTAGTGGAGCCGTACATACTTAACGGTGCCGTAGACGCTCCCTTTTTTGTGTTTAGTAGGGAAGGTTTATTTGGGGAAGTTAGGAGCTGTTTTGGGGGGAAATTTGACTGTTGGGATTTTCAAACATATTTTTCAAAATAAAAAATTTCTTTTTAATTCAAAAATAATTTGTGAAATATATTTTTGAAAAAATGTTTTGTCACATTAAAAATGTGAAGTTTATAAAAATAAAATCCTTTGATCATTTGTCAAGTAGTAGATTTGTTTGTCCATACCTTGAGTGATTTATGTCGGGATGAAAATCTATGACTTCGTTGAAGCATACTTGAGACGTCGGGAGGTGTTGATGTAAGTATGCATTGATGTTTTGTGTTTACAAGTAACTTGCACATTTTACATTATGTATTACAAGTTACATGTTTGTCATTATTAAAACCGAAGAAACCGTTTAGTTTAAATATCGTAATATTTGCACTAACAATCTCCCCCTTTTTGATGATGACAAATATGTAAACCGTAACACATAGTAAAATGTAAAAGTTACCTGTTTACACTCCTCTTCTCCCCCTTTTGTCGAATCAAAAAGGTAGTTGTTTCGAGCGCTCCCTACTCCCCCTTATTGAACTACATTCCTTTCTCCCCAGAAAGGCGAGTTTGCATCATCCTAGTGAAGCCTTCTATCACCACTTTAGAAGACGACTCCATGCTATGTATTCAAATACTCCCGAGCTCCCCCTAGCTCAATGCTCCCCTATGGTGACTTAATCCCCTTGTTTATTTACCTTAGTATCTAGCGGATCCATGGATCAAATTCTTACAAAGGCTTTTCCTACATCAAGGGTTAGCTTCGTGCAGCATAATATATAACAGTATAGGAGCAACATTATAGGGATAGAATACACATAGCAAGACATGCATGGGTTAAACTATGTTAACACGTAAGTGTCAAAACCCGACCGAAAACCTAAGGTGTAATTGTTCACTCAATCACACTAATCAAGAACGAGATTCGTTCATTGACTGATGCACTAAATGACTTATTACAAGTTGTCATTGGGAAGGAAAGTTCTAACAAACCTTTTGAACAACATAATCATCTACCTAAGATGATTGATGTTAAGGATAGTTTGTTGATAAGACATACTCTAAATGATTACTATTATGACAAGTCATGCCATAAAGTAGACTCGATAGAGGTTATACCTAAATGATTCCATAAGGTGGGAGAGTGTTGGTTGTGGTGACAACAAGGACAACTTGGGTTATGTGGTTGTAGGGGATAAATAATGGGATGACCCATTAGAGGTTGTGGTGATAGTGATAGTGATAAGGATGATGTGTTAGTGCCAAGTTCAAAAGGTGATGTAGGTGACAAGGTTAGTGTGAGAGCTAAAGGTTGTGGTGATGGTGATGGTGACAAGGATGATGTGTTGGTGCCAAGTCCAAAGAGGTTTAATGGTGATAGGGTTAGTGTGATAGCTAAGGGTTGTGGTGGACTTGGTGGAGGTAAGGGTGTAGGAATCCTAAAGGTAGAGGATGATGATGATGTGGTTGGAGATGTTGGTTTTGCCCTTTGAGGAAAGGTGGTAAAGGATGGTTTAGGTTAATATATCGTTTGCACTGACAATGAGATGCATGATATATTTCAAAAGGGAAAAAGAAAAGGTGCATGTGATCCTAACAGGATTGTTGGTGGATATCTCTAACGGGGTTGAGGTAACGAGGTTCTAGGTTTCTAGTTTGGATGATCCTAGTTGTGTGTTAGAGATAGTTTGGTGCATGAAAGGTTTTGTGTGATTGTGAGGGTTGAAGGTTGTTTAACTAACTATCACTTATCCAAAGTGAGGAGTAGTTGTAAGGTTTGAGTGTGATGATTGATGAGTTGAAGGTTGTAAGGTTTGAGTGTGATGATCTATGGGTTAAAGGTTCTTAGACTAACTATCACTGTCAAGAGTGAAGTGTAGCTAAAAGGTTTGAATGTGAGATGCAAGATATGCTTGCAATGGTGAGGCCTTATATAGGCAAGAGTTGTGGGATTCGAACTAAAGTTGGTGTTAGAGTCCTATGGTGTAGTGAGGGAATCCTAGGGTGTATGTGAGTTTGCAAAATTTTGCAGGTTTGAGGTTAGGGATGCAGGGATCTAAAGGAAACAGTAAAAATTCGTCAAACATAGGCACGGTACCACTAAATACCACACGGTACCATTAAATTTAACGGTACCGTGGCCTATTTAACGGTACCGTGACCTGGAAGTCACGAATTTTCCTATACAGCCTAGTTCTGGGCAGCTAAAGGGAAGTTTCCTAGGGAATAAGAATCACATTTGTGTGTTCTTGAGAGTGTTTGGTGAAAGGCTATAGGAATGTGTTTTCGCTCCCCCTTAATCTATGACCATCCGGACAAGATGTAAAAGATAAAAAGGAAAAAACAAACGTTAATGAAAGCGATGAGCTTAGTAACGTTATGACAAGTGGTGGATAGCATGCGACAAACTTCACCTTTGAAGTCACGTAGCTCTTCTCAATCATTGTGAATATTCATCGAATATTCACATGATGAGGCATGTGATTACTTGGAGATATCCTAAGGGTTAAGAGGATAAAATCTTCAGGGTTGTGAGGTTGGTGATAAGATTCTAGTGGGGATATCTCAACTTATCCTAGTGATTCTTAGTTTGAAGTGTGTGGAAGATGAGTGGGATGCGGAAGCATTGGTAGTGTTTAGTACCATGCGAAAGTGTGATGGAAAAGGCTAAGGAATCAGATGATAGATACAATCTATTCTGATAGGAGACGGTTTTAGGTTCAAGACTACATCGAGTGGGTTTTGATGGTGTTAGTGAGAATTGAATGCAAGATTTTTGACAAAGAAAATTCACATATGTTGTGATTTTTCTGGACTTTAGATTAAAAGAATTTATACCGAATAAATTCTTTTATGAATGAATCCAACGGGATTCGATGAACGTTGATCGAGAACGAGAGATGACATTTAATTGCATTTCGCAAATTAAATACACTTTAAATATTTCGGATGAAATATTTAAGTAGTCATCGGAGTTTAAGATGATTTTTCGAATAAATCTCGCTGATTTAGTGAGACTTTTCGACACAAGGCGAGAATTTATACCTAATAAATTCTTCAAACGGTACTAGACGAGAAGAAATGACTTTTATATTTCCGAGTAAATACATAGGTAGTCATTAGAGCAATGTGAAAGATGACTTAATATTTCCAGTGAAATATTCAAGTAGTCATAAGAGGGGTACGAGGGATGACTTTAATATTTCCAGTGAAATATTTAAATAGTCATAAGATTTATGGAATATGTTCCATCATTCCTAGACCTAGACAGAGATGGTTAGGGGATTCTCGGTTGAGAGGTTTGGTAGATTTACGGATTTTGATGTGCTTCGCACACGAGTGTTTCATGGGGTTTTGAAAGACGTAAAGCTAAGCCTATGGTGCTGATTCGCAGCAGGGTTTGGGATCTTAAGACGTGTATAATCACACGAGGATGAAAGGAACTACTAATCACTTATATAGCAACTCGTGAGTACTTTGTCACCCGAGGGTTGATGTTAGCTTTTAGCTTTGGGATGAGCGTTTTAACATATGTTGTTAAAAGGCTTGAGTATGATGTTTCGGATATGACATTTAACAATTGCGATCGCAAGTTAAGCTTACTTGAATATTTCGGATGAAATATTTAAGTTGTCAATCCTACTCCGAGTTCTACTAGGTTTGTATCAAACCTTCCCATGAAAAAAGGGTGTATACTTGGAAGAAGGCGAAGTGATGACTAGGGAATTAAGACAACTTCGCGACTACTCTAACTTATAGGTTTTGACACTAGTGTATGACTCTATGACTTCTAAGGGTTCATAGTGATGGGCATACCTAATTCCTAATGTGTCAAAAGAACATAGTGTGGGTGCAAACTTTACAAGCAAATCATGTAAAATGCACATAAGGAATAAATGCAAACATCATGCAAAACATGATAATCATTTAGCATTTAAGATCATGAAGACATTTAATCATATCTTACGAGAACATGTTATCATTTTGAAACACATATGTGGGATGCAAGCAATCTAGGTTTGCTAAGGAAGATCCTAGTTACTACTTGTTCAAAATGAGATCCTAACGAGAGATAAAGTTCACCGATGTAAACTATCTCTAGTCAAATGTAGGAATGAAAATTTTTCAAGTTAGAGAATGAGTATGAGACTATCACTAGTGGTGCTCAATTAAGGCTAAACACGACCATTTTTACGGGTTATACACCAACCCAACTTCTCTCCTGGAAGCAATCCAACCGTTAGGTCAAATTGAATTTCTAGTGCGATAGGTTCTCCAGTAGTCATTCTCATGTTAGAAGAATTTAAATTCCTATATTTGCCTATCGAAGTATAGCAAAGATGATGTTATCATGTTTTGCTTATACATGGCCTAATATGACTCAATTAACCATACTTTGAAAGTCGGTTAAGAAAATGACATGTCTTACACAACTCCTAACAAAGGCAAGCGAAATGTTTTAATTTCGTGTTTGAGATTTAGAGGTTATTTGATGGAAATGGTGTATTTTAAGATCTCTTGGACAACATCTTTGTTTGTTGAGTTGTTACATGTTATTTTAACATGATTTGGTTTCCTAGACCCAAGAGACACTCTAATGTGATACAATGTAGAATCTACTACATCGTGTGTGTTTCAAGAATGCTCCTTTGCATATCTTGAGTGAGAATCTAGTAAAGGTTATTTACCTCAATAGATCTTGTGAGCATTTTATTTGAAACGAGACATACTGTTTATTTCAACTAGTATGCTTTTCTAAGAGTAAACTTATCACTCTTAAGAATGCTTTGTGAAACAAGTATTTTAGTGTATGACCAATTTTACTTGTTTATGCAATGACACATGTCGTATTAGGTTATTATTCAACTCTAATATCCTATATTTGTTAACAGGATGCAATGTATTCTCTTGTAACATAACCATTCATGTTACAAAGAAAATAAGATGCATGAGATATAGGTTATCTTTTGTCAATCTTTTGATAAGAGAAATACATGTGATATTCTCAAAGATTGATGACTTACATAATAGTTAATAACATATTATGTGTGACACTTTTACTAGAAATGTGGCTTTGAGTGTTGATTTGTTCATGAGCAAAGTTTACATATGTTGTTAGTTTGCTCGTGTTTGGTTTTTCGGAAATGACGCATTTACCAATTGCATTGCAATGTAAATTACTTGTATATTTCGGATGAAACATCCAAGTTGTCAATCCTACTTGGTTGTGTATTTTATGCATCTTTTAAACATGTTAGTTTAAAGTTTGGAACACAACCATTGGACAAGAAGACTTAACATGGCATCTTCAACACAAGTGTGAGTTATGATTCGATGCATATTATTTTCGTCTTGAGAGGACGTCATTATTTTCATAACAATCGAGTGTGATTGAGTATGTAGATTCAAGAAAATATGTTTCATCATGTTTTGATGTTATCTTGAAGCTAAACAAATAATGACTCCAATTTCATGTCCACACTCGAAAACTTGTCAATTAGATTCGATGATGATATCAACCATAATTTGAATAATGAATTGATATATACTCGAAATCTTTCTTGACCCTCACGATCACTCCTTTTAAAAAGAAAATAAAAATTTAAGGAGTGTGTTCCATTTATTCTAATACTAGTTGTATGTGTGAGGTTAATGACATATTAAGTTACTACTTCGATATTGTCATTAATTTTTATTTGAGAAAAACTATTTATATTATTAAGTATAATATTCTTAGTTTTTCGACACCTCATTAGTATAAAAATAATTATCTTAACTATTTTTATACAACATACGTAAAATACTAAATGTTTAAAACATTTTGTATGTGTGTTAAATCAATGCAAGTTTTATACATTTCTTTTACTTACAATACTAATGATTTATCTTGTTTAGCCATGGTAAATCAAGTATTAAAATGATTTATTTTTAAAGATCATGGTCAACGGATCATTATGAAAGTGTTAAGTATGTTGGGTAGATATACTTTTTACACTTAAACCTTTGGAAAAATAATTGTGTAAGACAATATCTTTCGACACACATGATCTACCAACTTAGTTTCTATTCCTAAGAAAGTTACTAAACCATTTTAAGAACTTGCAACAAATGCAAGAAAAATGGTCTATGCCTATATGCAATGCAAACTAATTACTTAATATAGTGCAAGTAAATTAGCATGAGTCTTATAAATGCATAAACCGGAAAGCTATAATAAACAAATAGCAATTTAGCTTAATACACAAAAATACTTATCGTCATTTTGTGTATTAGGTATAACAATGTATACTAAGCTTGATTTTATTTGAAAACGAATTGATTTCCTCCCCATTTCAAAGATTTTTGCTAAGTCACTTTGAAAACACGTCAAGGTTTAAAAGTTGAATCGCCCTTTTTCAGTTTGACCAAAAATTTACGCAAACTGCATGACCAGAAGACCTTTAGTTGAAAATCAAGGACTTTAACATACTTTCATTTAGAACTAATTCATAAAAATATTTCTCAAATGAAAGTAGACTCAACATCGTTTCAAATGATGGGCGACACGACTCGTACAGACTTATGGTTGATTTTATATAGGTTTTTGAAAATGAGCTAAAATTGAAAAACAGACAAACAGATTCATGGCATCGTTAAATGGCCCACGGTACCGTACAATATTTAGTGGTACCGTAGTCTGTTTTCTGATTCAGAACTGCATGACTTAATGACTCGTTCTGAAAACATGACCGGACACTTAAAAACACTATTCTTTTAGTGGTTTAAGAAAACCTTCAAGCTAGTATGACAAAGTATACTTAACAACAAAACTTGTAAGTATTAGACAACTAATTACTTATCATATTTCATCACATTCATAGGTAATTTGATACATGGATCGTACTCAATTTTGAAAACCATTTGTTTTAAAAATTTGAGCGACGTGGCTCTGGTACCAATTGTGGAAACCGTAGAGGGGGGGTGAATACGTTTCCATTTAAAAACTTAAAACTTTTGTATCAAACACCCGATCAAGTGTGACGTAATATGAAAAGTGTTAACTATGGTCATTTAACACTTAGAGATGAATGTAGTAAACTACAACACAAGCACAATCAATCCATGACACATACTTAATCAACATAACATAAGCAACTAGTCACACAAGCATAAACTTCATGCAAATATAAGTATAAAGCGATAAAGAATGAAATGAAAGTAAAGAGATAAGTAAGAAGGCGCAAACCAGACACGGTGATTTATAGTGGTTCGGTCATGAAGCTCCTCTTCGCCCTACTCCACTCCCCGAGTACCCAACTCGAGAGTTACTTCACTAATCAACAAACTCCCTTCAGGCGGAGAAAACCATACACGTCGCTTAACTTATTTTCCGACACTAAGCTAGATGTCGAGTGCTAATCTTAGCTAGCACCAATCTACCATGATCTACCCGATCTACACCTTACACTTCGCTTATCCTATTTCCGACACTAAGCTAGATGTCGAGTGCTAATCTTAGCTAGCACCAATCTATCACGATCTACCCGATCTACCCTTGATCCACATGATCAATCACACAAGCCCAATAGCTTCAAGAGATCTTCACTATCTCTTAAGATCACAATGATCTTGACTCACTCTCTCACAAAAGAAAAATAATCTTGATGTATGCTATGATACAATTAAGAGTGTAACCAATGTTACAAGACCTACCAACTACAACTCTTGTATCTTCTTGGATACTTTGAGTTCTTCTCTTGCAAATGAAGAGGAATGATAACACTTTGTATCTACTTGGATACTTTGTGTTCTTCTCTTGCTAATCAAGAGGGATGACAACACTTTGTATCTACTTGGATACTTTATGTTCTTCTCTTGCTAATCAAGAGGGATGACAACACCTTGTATCTACTTGGATACTTTGTGTTCTTCTCTTGCTAATCAAGAGGAATGAAGAGGATCACTTGAATGGAGGATTGGATCACTCTTAAACAAACTAAGACTCTCCAAATGATCAAAGAAAGTCATCTAAGTGAGGAGGGATTAGACCAGAGAAAAAGGACTGGAAAAAATCAAGTTGAAAGTGTGGAATGGTCCACTATTATAGGCAAGGGAAAATCTGACCGTTACAGACCTACGGCTCCACTAAATACCCGACGGCTCCACTAAATTTAGTGGAGCCGTCCATACTTAACGGTGCCGTAGACGCTCCCTTTTTTGTCTTTAGTGGGGAAGGTTTATTTGGGGAAGTTAGGAGCTGTTTTGAGGGGAAATTTGACTGTTGGGATTTTCAAACATATTTTTCAAAATAAAACATTTCTTTTTAATTCAAAAATAATTTGTGAAATATATTTTTGAAAAAATATTTTGTCACATTAAAAATGTGAAGTTTAGAAAAATAAAATCCTTTGATCATTTGTCAAGTAGTAGATTTGTTTGTCCATACCTTGAGTGATTTATGTCGGGATGGAAATCTACGACTTCGTTGAAGCATACTTGAGACGTCGGGAGGTGTTGATGTAAGTATGCATTGATGTTTTGTGTTTACAAGTAACTTGCACATTTTACGTTATGTATTACAAGTTACATGTTTGTCATTATTAAAACCGAAGAAACCGTTTAGTTTAAATATCGTAATATTTGCACTAACATACTCATCACTCTCCCCAAAACATATCACCCACTGAATTCGACACCATATCCACCAAACTCACAATTTAGCTCATTTTCTTCCACAAATTCGTGTTCCAAACATCACTGTAAGTATCCTTATCATGTTTATACTCCTGATCTGCGTCTAGGATTTCTATTTAATGCACAAAACCAAAACTTGGGGTTTTAGGCACATTTATAGTAATATCATGAAATATACTTACTGAATTGTACTTCAAATCACGTTTTTCTTAGTTAGGAATTGCATCTTATTGCTCATTGTCATAATTCAACAAAACCCCATGAGAAATTTTTGCTAAAACCTTCTCACGACTAGGAAAAATGGTTTTCTTGAACATTGTTCATACAAATATTAAAAACGTTTGATTTTTAATCATCATTTGCATAATGTCTCTTGAATGCTAAAGGGAATACATAACTAATATGTATTTTCGGGTACATTCAAACGTAGCTACATTGAAATAAGAGCGTTTGGGTTATCTCTCGTTTTAACACAAAACTTGCATAATCTAAACTTTCATGCATCAAAAGGAGTCGAGATAACCGCACCTCCACATTGTCCCCATGTAGGCACACACTAGAAATTTTAAACTTACTTAGATTATTTCAGCTAAAACTATATAATTTTTGTGCTTAGGAAAATCATGCCTCCCGCGACCAACTACGATCACAAATGAACTGTCAATTACCTACCTCAAGTCCACAAAACCATAGGTCTCACCAAAGCCCAAGTTAATATTTTCAAAGCCTTAGAGAAAAAATATGTCCATGAGGGTAGGGTCGTAGATCCCTCATTTTATGATGGAACCACTCTTAGGGAACAACTAGCAAGTATCCACTTTGATTCCCTCCTAGACATTGATGAACCAATAGTTCCACGATTCATTCTAGAATTCTATGCTAGTGTCAATCTAGTGTCAAACGATCAAGGATACATGAACATCCGCTTCACCGTCAATGGAAACTTGTTCAATATTCCGTTAGATCAATTTGGAGAAGTCTTAGGAGTTCCAAGTCATGGAACGTGTCTCTATTCCGATAAATGGTCATTGACCATTCTTGAGTCAAATCTTGAAAGAACGGCACCATATGCCACTCCTTTAGCCTCAAAAGAAGTCATTCAGGAACATCTCTTCATACCTAGGAAAACCCAACAAGGTTGTATCGTGGTCGTCAAGTTGCTAGAGATCCATTCGCCATGGAACTCAATGAACTTAAGCCCGAATTTAGGAAAATGGAAGAAGTCCTAAGGGCCAATGTCATGTGCACGGTAGGAAACCGCGATCACATCAATGCTTGTCTTTGCCACATGATGTACAATGTGTCAACTCATCAACCTTTCAACCTTGCTTACTATATTGCCAAGAGAATGGCCAACATCCTGGTTCAAGGCAAAGTGGCAATGCCTTATGGAATGCTCTTGACTCACCTTTATAGAGCCTTCGCACCCATTCCTAGAAACGCTTTAGGAATTGTCCCCGACTATGATGAGATTGAACACACGTTTGTTCCTTTGAGCGACTATAGGGTAGCGGTTGATAAGGGCAAACGCCCTCGTGCTCAAACATCATCCTCATCATCATCAATGAGTGATGATGACGGTTTTCCCAACTCTAGGATTACTCCACCGGAGTACTTGAGCCAACTACCACCGATTGCAAATGAATCAGCCGAGTTCAAGCAAACCAAGGGAATGATGAAGAATCTGGGGCGTTGGATAATGAAGCTTCATAAAGGCATGAAGAAATTGAAGAAGAAGTTGAGTTGAAGGAGTGTTTGGATCTAAACATTATTAGACAATGTGGTGTTAAACATGTATGTTTCTTAACTTGTTATGATGGTACTTGATGTGTATGTGAACTAACTCAGAATTGCAGGTCGATAACACTTGGTGTTATCAATTTTCCGAGTTTAAGCCTATGTTTGGCTTAACTCCACTTATGGTAAGTTATTATTAACGGATTAATCTATGTGTATACGTGTGTTAGAATCCCCATATTTAGTTGTTTTACATTACATATTAGATGATAGATATGTTTCAGGAGAATTTTCGGGTTTTCGTCGAAAAACGAAAATTTTGCACTACTCTCTGTTAAGTTTTAGCATTTCTGCCTGACGGATCTGGCTGGTCCCAAAATTTGGATCCGCCATGTGTTAGCCTTGGCTCCGCCATCCTTCAACCTGCGGATCCGCACGTGTTATCGTTTGGATCCGCAGGTATAACAGTAACTTTCTCAAAAAATTTCGACTCATCCCGATTCTTAGATTTTAGTTTCTAGCTTCTTTAGAATAGGTTCACTGATCATTAAACATCTTAGAATGATTTAGGAATTCTTAGAAACTTAAGAACAAAATTTCCCACCAAAATTTGAATTTTCAAATTTTAGGAGTGAGTTACCTTTCTGATACAAACAAGGAACCCTTTTTAGGGATCCGTCAAATCCGTGGGAACATCAAATCATAGGATTTTCCACTATCTCATTGCATTTACTGCATATCTTCATCATATTACTCAACATAAGCTCTATGGATTGACTTAGATGATGTGACTTGCACAATTTTTTGTTCCAAATCATTAGGAACCAACATTCTCTATTGGATTTACATCAAATCCAAACACTAGTTTCTATAAACCATCTGTTTATAAATTGAGATCTCAACTTTGAGCAAAACTCACTCATTCACCTTCTTCTCCACATATACTCTGTACTTTTTAGTTGCCTTAGTTCACCATGACCAAATCAAACAACTCTTCAACCTCAAGACCTCCAAAAAGAACCGCACGCATTAGTGTGAAGCCATGTTGTTTTATAAACATCTCTAACTCATCATCAGAGGAGTCATCTCCTCTCAACATATCTTCACCCATTGCAAGTGAGTACTTTCTCACTTTATCCACTCCCACACCATCAAATGTAGTCATACAAACACCTCCTCCAACCATAACTCCAATAGCAACCACACCACCACCCGCTCCATCACAATCTGTGAAGTCCCAATCACCACCAAATTCACCAAAGTTGCAACCCATGGAACTCTTTAGGACACCACCTACATCACCCCATCCATATCTTGAAGATTTGGAAGACCTTCCACCAAGGTCAACCAATCCTCCACCTTTGAGTTTTGAAGGCCAAGAACCGATGCTCTTCCACCCTCTTCATCCGGAAATTCATGGTCCTTTATACCGTGATGCTCTACAACCTCAACCTCAAATACCACCACTCTCACCAACTTCAACACTCATTACCATAGATGAGGCAATGTGGATCAATTTGCCTCAAACCCAAGAGGAGATAAGTGAGGAGCTAACCCGTCTCTACACTCTCTCGGGTATGGTTGATCACCGCCTTAATGAAGCCATGGACCTCCAAAACATTCTCATGAACTCCATCCAAACACCACCATCCAATGATCAAGAACAACCACCACCACCCAATAACCAATCACCACCACCACCACCATAAAGAAATGAGCCTACTCTTCCGCCCGGTTTTCCACGACATGGTTGCTCCATGTGTGAAAGAACCGCCCATTTTGCCGAGAGATCAAACATTTTGGTGCACGAGCTCCAAAATGAGATGAGGTTCATATTGAACCATATTCTTGAGCGTCTAAACGCCATCTCTCATCCTCCACAATAGGAGTTTTATGGTTTCTTTTTAGGACATTTAAGGATGTTGTATTAGGACCTTTTATTTTGAACTTTTTAGAATGTATTTTTTTTATCTTGTTGTAACATCATTTGGTTGTGACTTTTGTCACAAAATTTTCAATGAATGGAGATGATGTTTGAATGCTTATGAGTGATCACTTTTTGCATTTTATCTTTATAAGCATCACAATATGGTCCTTTCTATATTTTGCACACTTGCATTTAGGTACAAA
Source organism: Artemisia tridentata subsp. tridentata (assembly GCA_021014915.2). NCBI lineage: Eukaryota > Viridiplantae > Streptophyta > Magnoliopsida > Asterales > Asteraceae > Artemisia > Artemisia tridentata. The sequence continues at coordinate 55,783,554 of CP139504.1, forward strand.
AATATGGTCAGACACATTATTTTGACTTTTCAAAGTCAAATGGATTGAAAGACTTGTTTGGACGACCATTTTATTTGCATTATGCTTATACATTAAAGTTGTTCATAACTAACATTTCTTTTGTAGCATTTAACCTCCTTGAAATGTATAAATTGGCACTCTTGAAATGAGGAGTATACATCGAGGGGGAGCATTCTTGCATATTTTAACCGTTTGTTTTGTAGGTTCATTACCTTGTTACTCCATTTAGGGGGAGTATAAAACAAGGGGGAGCTATTAAAGTTCTCAAAATCGCATTTCGCTACGCAACTCTTCTTTTTGTTTCGACAAAAAGGGGGAGAAAGGATTAAGTGCATCAACTGTGAAACATCACAGTACATACATTTTTGCTTAAAAATTAATTTTATAACTTGCATAAACTAACTTAATCTATATTTTTAAAAGACTCATCCTTTATTTAAGCTTTCTACTTAAAAATACACTTTATGTTTTGTCATCAACAAAAAGGGGGAGATTGTTAATACAAATATCGTCCTAAAAACGTTATTTATATTTTACGATCTTTGCTTAGTTTTGTTAATGACAATTACAAAGTTTATCTTTAAGCAAAGCATAAATTAGATTAAGTCTTTTAAATTTAAAGTGATAAGTCCTTTGCAAACACATTTTCACATTACAAAGTTTACTAGGAATAACATATACACATTTACATATTTATTTCTTAAAATATAAACTTTATTAGTTAAATATTAGGATGACATCATGGCATGCATCATGTACACAATCTTGGTAAGATTATGTGATATTTTGTTTAGATCTTCAAGCCAAAGAGTTGAAATTTGAAGATATGGAAAGATATGGCAAGATTTGGAAAGATATGAAGATCTCTTAGCTGGCCTGACACGGCGGATCCAAATCACATAAAGGACGAATCCCTTTTTTGGGATCCGCCGACAGTTCATCAGCTCGCCTATAAATAGCAAGCTGATCATTTGGCCATTTCATCACTCATATAGCCTAAATACTCATATTCATTCAGTATACATATCACTAACCTTACTCATACTTGCATTTCATTTGATCTTTCTTTTTGTAGAAAAGAGATCAAGTATTCAAGGATCTACAAACCGTAATCCTTTAGTTTACATATTGTGTGTTATTGTGTAGAAGTTTTCACACATCATTATTTATCATTTGTATCAGTGAGTGTGGTTAGTGTTTTAGTCCTCAAAACACAAAGAGTGTCGGGAGTGGTTGTACCCTTGTGAAAGAACCAAACGGGAGTGGTTGTACCCTTGTAAAGAACCCGGTGTTTAGCTTAGTACCGGAAAAGGAAGTAAGCGACGTGTAAAGGTTTTCTCCGCCTAGAAGGGAGTTTGTTTCTTAGTGAAGGATAACTCTCGAGTTAGAGGCTCGAGGAGTGGAGTAGGGCAAGGAAGAGAGTCCTTGTAGCCGAACCACTATAAACAAACGTGTTGTGTGGTTTGATCATTCCTTTCTTTACTTTTCGTATATATTGTGTGATTATTTATTTGTGCATAGGTTCGTTGAATTCACATAAGTAACAAAAAGGATTAAATTTTAAAACGGTAAAACTATTCAACCCCCCTTCTAGTTTTCCACAAAGACGTTTCCAACATGCTCGTAAGCATCCTCGGTCTTGTTTCTGGAAAAGGGGTTTGCACGTAACTCCCTCAAGAATTGGTCCTTGATCTCAAATTGGACATCCGCTCCAATGACTGGCCTAACAAGCCCCGGCCCTTGCTCTTCTCGAGTCATAGCTAGGTACTCCTCAAGAGTGAGGTTGTCAATGTCCAAAACTGCCATTGAATCTGAAACTAGAAGAAAAATGTGAGAAAAAAATGAAAACTTAAATGAAAATCCTAATATAGCTCCCCGGAAGCGGCGCCAAAAACTTGATGCAGGTTTTCTGACCAAGTTTTAATATTTATAATTTACTCGTCTACCTATGGTCTACCGTATGCACTGACGAGCAGAGAACCCGATCGCGCGTAGTGTAGTATTTGGTAAAGCCGAGGTCGTCCCAAGAGCTATGTGTGTGTGGATTCTAACTTAAGTCTATGTCACGTTTTAAAAGGGGTGTTGAGTTGTTTGATTAATTAAACTAAATGACAAAAATAAAATACGGAAATAAATTTGAGTTGAATGCAGTAGGGAGAAAGTGTACTAGCCTAGTTATTCATCCTATCGTGCAATGACTGTGTTCTCTAATTATGCTTCCTATTGCTTCAAGTGGGGTTTAGACTCACTAGACTCCTATGGTCAATTCGTCTAGCCTATATCCCCTAGAATCCTACTCCGATATCAAAGGTTTGATCCTTTATGATTAACAGAGGTCGCCGATAGACTAGGTTAAGTCATTAAGTACCGCTACATGCTAGATTCATTCTAATGTGTGATCCGGCCTCTCGGATCCTAGACCACACATCCCTAACTCCTTAAGTTTATCCAACATCAGAAGGTGATCCTTTGTTCCATTCGCACACAAGGAATTGGTAGTCCTATGGTCAATTCTTACCAACCCTCGCAACCTACTACCCTAGGGTCCTTTGGTCCATTCTCCTAGTGTAGTAAGTACAACCGCCCTTCAAAACTACCAAAGCTAGAGGATCTACGAATAAACTAAGCATGCATACACTAGAATTAATAATAAAAGCGCGCAAACATAATCATAACAATAAAGGAATCATAACTAGGCTAGCACCAAAGGTGCTTAGCCGATCATATTGAAAAGTACAGAAGATTCAATGTTTTGCATGGTAATGAAAGACATGGAATCGAAAGTATAAATCAAATGTAATTTGCTAAAACTTATTGATGTTATGCCGTGATTTCTCCATTGGAAAATGCTCCGTATGCTGCTGAAGATCGTCCTTGTGGAACCCTACTTCGTTCTCTGACTTTTGGGGGTGAAAAGGTTATGTAAATGCAGAAAATAGGATTTGTATTTATAGGCTTCGACAAAGTTACGGCGTAACCTCTAGTTATTGTTACGCCATACCTAGTGTATTTTCTGACGATCCTTGTCCGATTAATATCATTTACGGCGTAACTTGATGGATAGTTACGCCGTAATCTTCTTAGTGTAACAATTACGTCGTAATCTTCTTGCTGGTTATGCCATAATCTCTTCAATCCCATTATGTGTAATTTTTACGCCGTAACCTCTTGCATTGGTTACGGCGTAACCTTCATGGTCACAAAATTCTTCTAAGTCTCTAAAATGTTACGGCGTAATCTCTGTGGTAATTACGGCGTAATCCTTGATTTGCGTTGACTTGGTCTTCGTATAAAAATCCTTAGCTACGGCGTAAGTGGAAAGTGGAACTACGCCGTAACTTCTTCAAAGTCAGTATACTAAAGTGTGTATCATCGTAAGTACTTTTTCAATTCCGCGTCTCTTTTTCTCCTATTCTCATTTATAACCTAGAAACGAAATATAAAGAAATCAAAGCATATATCCATATAAAACGATACAAATAATGAGCATATTAGGGGGAAATTGACACTAACATATCAGGATTATTTGATGTCATCACTTTGCTGAGAAATGAACTGCATAAGAGTTCTGTTAGTATTCTGAATGCCCGGATCCGCCGAATCCTTTTTAGAAAGGATCCGCCGGGTATAAACTGAGGGATCCGGGTACCTGCAACTTGTTAGCAGCAGTAAAAGAAATAAAATGGTATGAAAACAAGTATAATCACACCAACATGCTAACATATACAAGAAGCACATAATCATGTAGATTCATTTAATAAAACAAGAGAAATGATACAACATTGGTCAATTCTCTAAAACTAAGAAAGTGATTTAACATGAAAAAGAAAAGTCCTAATGACAAGGGTTAGGCCTAAGACTAGAGGAGGAAGACCACTTGTGCTTGCACTTCAAGGTTTCTAAAGGTGGTTAGGTTTGGTGACGTCTTCTAGACGTTCAAGTAAGTGATGAAACATGAAACGCATTTCATTGCGTACTTCATGTACCACGGTTTGGATATGTTGGCAATGGGAGCAAGTCTCCCCATGACTTGGTTGATATGGGCCTAGAATGGAAGGGTGTTGTGGCATGTTTGAGGTGGATGGACCTAAGTGAGGAGGTTGTGGATGTACCACGGGTGTTAGTGGAGAAGTATGTGTGGGAGGAAGTGTTTCATTGTTTGGTTGAGGTGGTTGACATCATCTCATTACCCAAAAATGGGCCATTTGAGAGTGGTGGAGAGGAAGGTATGTTTGCTATGGGTGGTGGTATGTTTATGTCAACACCTAAGTTGTGGGAGGAAGGTTGAATTTTCATTCTCACAATAGATGAGAATGTAGGCAATGGGGGTGGATTGAAAGATCTAGGAGGTAAGTCCTCCAATGTGTTCAAGAATGGTTGAGAAGAAGTAGGAGGTGTGGCAAAAGAAAGGAGTTGAGGTTGAAGAGGTGAGACTTGTGTTGGTTGAGTTGAAATAGGTGTTGGTTCAAGAGAAGCAAGTTGTGGTGAGGTTGGTTTGGTGGAAGCAAGTTGTGGTGGCGTTGGTTCAATAGATTGAGGGGTTTGAATATAGTTGGAGAAAGGTGCTCGTGAGGATTCGATTGAGGATATTTCGTACACAATACATGCAGTTTTTCTTAGAAGGCTTCTAGTAGATGATCTTGCACTTGGTGCTTTAGTCATGTTTTGAGATGAGTTTAGAATGTGAGTTTACAGTAGAAGAATGGTTGTTAAGGTGTGGTTTTGAAGCACAAACACAAGTGGTTTATATAGTGAAGGATCAAGTAAGGGAATTAAAGCCTAAACCAATAAAATCCTTTAAATTACAATGATTTGCATGCACCAAGGTCAACTACAGTGATACAATCTTCTAGGAGATTTATTAAATGCAATTTGGAGTGTTTGAATGGATAAAGTTGAGTTTTAGAAGACTATGATTGATCATACCTGTATCTGTTTGCCCGGATCCACCGAATCCTTTTCCAAAGGGATCCGTCTAGCTTTAGCCAAGGGATCCGGTTAACAGATCAGAGGAGAAGGGGAAATGATTAGGATCTAGCTATTGCAACCTTATGTTTCTTTTGATAATGAGTGTGAGAAAGTGTCTTAAATGAAGAAATCCTGAGTGGTTTAAGACTAATGATGAGGAGTTACCATTAATGGACTTTAGAGAGAAGGAAGGAGGCTAAAAAAGACCAATAAGTGATTAAGGGTGAAGATAATCATATTACTAGGTGTTTAATGATTGTAGGATTCAGGGAAAGGAAAAATGGAAAATTTAGAAATTCTTTAAAAATTATAAGAATTAAAAGATTGGTTTTAGAGCATTTTGAGAGGAAGATGGTCAAAATAAATTTATGAAAAAATTTATTTATTGTGTAAGTAAGTGTATTATATTCAGAGAAAGGTGATGCAAGAAGCGGAATTGAAAAATGGTGATTATCTTATAGATGATAAATCATAAACATCTCGGAAGAAACGTAAGTTATTCCTAAGGGATCAAAAGAGCTACTAACCTCAAGGTCAGCTCAAATGTGACTAATAGGAGATGGATAACTAGTGTAATAAGGTTTAGAAGGTTGAGAGGGATAAGAAGTGGTATAAAATTATCTCTGTTTGCCCGGATCCGCCAGATCCATTCTAATAGGGATCTGACCAGTTATACCTAAGGGATCCGGCTTCTGAGACATAATAGTTCACAGTGGGCTCGCCAATTTTTGCTCACTCCATCTAATGTCAAACTTCTTGCTCACTCCATTAAATATAAATGTATTCTAGTTCAGGAAAGCAGGGAGAACATGTAAGCATCACATATAAGCACATAAAAGAAATCAAGTTTAATATTTGACATGAGATCAAATATGATACATAGTTGAAGACATAGAAAACATGACCATAATGGTTCAAGAAATAAATCAACAAAGTATGTAGAGAAATTTAAAATAAAAACTATGTCCGCCCAAATCACAATTTTCATTTAGACTCTCTTCAATCTTGAGTTGCTCCATTCATCATTATTGCCTTTGGGATTTTTGAGGAAGATAATATTGATAGATGATTGTTGATAGATGTTTAGGGAATGAGAAAGATGTTAAGTGTGACTCATTCAAGGGTTCCATTACCTTGTCACCAAGATAGTATTGAGGGTTTTGAAGAGATGGGTAAGTGATCATGAAATGACAATAGAGACGAGTTAGGAACATCCCGTAAGGAATAAGTTTGTTTGGACTATCCTTAAGATGTACGATTCGCTTAGCGAAGAAGTAGGCAAGATTGTACGACTGTTGAAGTTCAATGCAATAAAGCATGTGAGCACAACATTTTCACGTAGAGTAACTCCCATGGGTTGAAGGTAGTGACGGAGTTCGAGCATATGGATTTTGTCGGGATCTCTGACACATGGTGAGCTACAGAGAACATTAATTAATTCTTCCGTAGGTGGGGCGAATTTGTAATATGGACCATCTTCTTCTTGACTCACAGAGTTAAGAGAGAATTCTTCCGTATAGCCAAATTGCTCGAGATTTGGAATTCCAAGAATTTGAGCGAACTGCTCAAGAGGTATGAGGAACTTATAATTTTGAATACAAAACCAAAGTGAGAAGGATCGATCCGCATTGCATACGAGATCAATATCGCGGAAGAATTCTAAAACGAAACGTGGACAGATTTGTTCGTTAATGGTAAGTTGACAAAGTTAATAGCTCGAAAACTTCTTTTAATTTCTCCCTGAAAGATTATAGGAGGTTCCAAAACCCAACCTTCATGAAAATAACGTGACTCAAGGTTTTCGAATCCATGAATGAAGTCTCTAGGTATGTAAGGTTCTAATGAAAATTTTGGAATATAGGCGTTGGTTGGATGATGATCGAAATCATAAATGTGTGGCATCTTGAGACCTATACAATTTGATTAAACATTATGACGGATCAAATTAATGCCTAAATGTGTGAGTGCAAAATGTACCTTTTTATTTCGATCAATCAAATGATTTTTAGTATAAAGTTTTTAATTTCATACTTGTATTAACAATGCTAAATCTCCTTTTTAATTTTCTTTGTATGATGTTTTAATGTAAAGATCATACCTAATGTATAATTGTAAAAACATGAATCTTTAGGAGTGATTAACCTATACCTACTCGAATCAATTTGTGAAAAGACATTATAGAATTAAATTTAGAAATGTAGGGGATGATAATTACTTACGAAGATGACTAAAGGGTTGAGCTGAAGGACGATTGGATCCTAGGAGAAAAGTATGTTTTTGTTCATTTTGGATGGGTGGATAGGAGGAATGAGGCAGTCTATGATATAATATATTTTTCTGTAATGCCGGTTCCGCCGGATCTATTGAGAAAGGGATCTGGTATTAAAGCAGACATAGAAGAATTTTGATGTTTATGAATATATGGACACAGTGACACACCATTTATTTTGCTAATCTCGACACGAGGATTCATTTAACGCATTACGGCATGTAAGGCCAACCCCTTTATGTCACAAAAGATCCCACAAAATTAATGGTTTGGGATAAATCAAGTTTCGCCATTATTAGTCCGGTTTATTTAAAGAATACCTTGTGTGTTTAAATTGATGTTTTAGTCGAGAGAAATTTCTTAGATGCTCCAGGAAATGATTTTGTATGAATGGATAGAGACACATGAGAGAAGATTTATTATTCGTGAAGAAGTTTTTGAGAAGAGAATAGACGAATGTCACGAGTATGACTAAGAGGTGAGAAATCTTTCCTTTCATCGAATTGACCTTTTCATAGAGCAATGGATGAATTTTGAGAAAGAAGAGAGGCTTTTGAGATTTGTGATTTGGAATTAAAAGATTTTTTGTGTTGATATGATGCCAAAAAGAATATTTGAAAGAGTTTTAAAGAATAAATCAAGCATATCAAATAAGTGTATACCATATAAATCAACACTTTACAATTGTAGACAAGTAAAACTTAGAAGAAAAAGAGACATACCTTTGCCACATTATCTTGGAGAATACAAGTACTCCTAGATGAGCAATACTTCATGAGCTTTTAAAGAGATTCCTAACATGAAGATTTCTTAAAGAAAGTATGTTAGAAACATTTAGATATTATAACAACTTTATTAGAAGGGTCAATATCCAAGTATAGAAAGTTTTATCATTTTTGTAAAAATGAGTTATATGTCAATTTTTACAAAAGGGTTTTTCTTCTTTGTAGTTTTCAATCATACACGGATCGTTTCAAGTTTTTAAAGTACAATATACTCTAAGAAACTTGGTAACAAAGCTCTGATACCAATTGTAGAAAACTATAAGGGGGAGGGGAGGGGTTGAATAGTTTTACAGATTAAAACTTCGTTTTAAAACTTTTAGATCGACTTATATCAATCTAGTTTTGACATGTTGGATATTTATAGTAGAAAAGCATATAAAACTAAACTACGAGAAAGAGATAAAGAGACACAACCATAACACAAGTATTTATAGTGGTTCAGCTACAAGGACACCTTCCTTGCCCTACTCCACTCCCCGAGTACCCAACTCGAGAGTTCCATAAACACTAGACAAGACAAACTCCTTTCACCCGTAGAGAAGCCTTCACAACGTCACTTACACTTTATCCGGTACAAAGCTAAATACCGAGCTCTTCCATGAGGTAGAGCCAAACCTTCGTCGCCTACACTTTTTTCGGTACAAGGCTAGATACCGGGTTCCATTACAAAGGTGGAACCACTACCCGATCAACACTTCTAGCACAACACAACTAAAGGAACCAACGTCCTTTTACACCTAACGACTCAACACATCTACAACACCCTTGATAAGAAGAAAGAACAACAAGATACACTTCTGTGATCTTGTGAAGAAGAAGAATCCTAGCAACGCATAACACGAGCTTGCAAGTCTTCGAGAGGTCGTGATCTCGCCTTTAAGAAGAACCTAGAGAATCACAAAGAAAGACTGCATAGAAAGATCCTTGGATTTGAGGTTAGAGAGTTTAGAACATAGAGAGAAAATATGTATAAAAGGAGAGAGTTTATTGGCAAACTGAGCATTGTTCACCCGGATCTGGCGAATCCCTTCCTAAAGGCATCCGACTAGTGTAAAGCCAGGGATCCGGGTATCTGGTATCACCAGTCCGGATTTTGGGTTACAATTCCGGGTTTGGGTTATGGGTTATGATCCATGGATTATGTGATGTCATGCATGATGTCAAAGACATCTTGGGTCATGGGTTATGGACTTTGGGTTATGGGTTATAGACTTTGGGTCATCGATCATGGGTTTTACCCATTTTGCTGTCATGCAATGGGTGATGGGTTATGGATCAAGCTTCATGGGTTATGAGTTATGGACTTGGTTTTGGGTCATGGATATTCCAAGTCTTTACTAGTTTATTTTTACAAGTTGCATGTATTTTAGAAAATGTAAGTAACTAAGTTACTTAAGTGTTTTATAAAATGGTTTTGGTTTTATGTAAACTTGTTAACTAAACATGTTTAAGGTTTATTTGTTTAGTGAAATGAGTTAGTAAACTTTTGGCTCAAAGCGTTACGTATTTTATTTATCTCGTCAAAATGATTTTACGTTTGTTATCGACAAAACATTAGAAGATCGTAAAATATAAATAAACGTTTTTAAGGTTTATTTGTATTAACAGACCTTATTCACGCCCCCCTCATACGGTTCTACAATTGATATCAGTGCGGGATACTCATGTTTTCAAGCGTTAAAAACTTTTTTTGGAAGGCGTTTTAAAGTGAAAACTTTTTTTTTCAAAGATTTGAAAATCCTACGAAAAATTTTTTGGAAAAATCGAGTGTAGATCCATGGCTCAAGAGAACTATGTTGTGGGTGCTCTGTGCAAAGACCACCTTTGCTAGAACCCAAAGCTTTTTGTTTTTGAAAAACCCTGTTTGAGACCACCTTCCCCGGTCCAAGCTTGATCACCAAGTTACAAGACTTTACAACCTTACAACCAAATCAAATGAATGATAGTTGATTGTTCAAATCAAGTCCTAACCTAACCTATAACTCGATTATAATAGAAATGGTATAGAGAAAAGACCCTCGACACATTCACAAGAGTTGATTAGGTTATTGTGAATATCTCTTTCGGAAGAAGTGATCTTTCAATTGAAGATAGAAGAGAAGTTTAGATCACAATGAGAAATTAGACTTAGAGGGTTGAGAGAAAATAAAGTAGAGAGAAATAATGTATTGGCAATGGGTAAGTAACAAATGAAAATAGTGGGGTATTTATAACCAAACCAAAAAGTTCCCAAGCGCCCTGGCGCGCTGGTCACATGTTGACGTGCCACCCAGCGAGCCGGGGCCATCCGGGAATTATGAGGGTTTTGTTTATGAATGCCCAACTGTTGTTAAACCCCCAATTGCACTTCACCTTTTACCTTTCCAATAACATTCCAACACTCAAAATGGGATAAGTTCAACCAACTCATTTAGCCAAGGTTTATGTATTTAAAAACATTTGGTGAAGTGAAAACTAGATAATTAGGGGTTTAGTCCAATTTAAAAGAGAAAGTGAAGAACCATTTGGCATTAGATGTTGAGTAATAACCTTTGTGTGCTTCCCAAGGTTCGTTATTACCTTGCCTCCCAAAACTTGAATTTTAAAATTCAAATTCAAAAACTAGTTGTTAGAGAATGTGAGTTGTATGATGTGAGGTTTGAGTGTGTAAGAGAGTTGTGTAATAGAAGTGTAAGAGTGTGTGAGTGAAGTGAATTGACAAAGAAAACTTGGAGAGGAAGGGTTAGATCATGTGAATGAGTGTGAGTTGTAAAGTGAAATTCAAATTCAAATTAGAAGAGTTATGAGTATGTGTGAGTGTGAGTGTAGGCGTTTGAGTGTGTGTGTGTGTGTGTGTGTGTAAGATACCGTAAAAATCCACTGTGATAAATCTCATTGATTAATAATAATCTGGTGTTACCATTTAACAAATCCCATTTTTACGGGGAAATTAAAAATTTTCTCTTATTGTTAACATTATCACGTTGCATTTTCGCGACACATACTACGAGACACGAATAAACCACGACACCCTATTCTCACTAAATTCAAACGTCCCAAATAATGACAAGCTTTTCTACAATTTGAATATTTAACTCAATTCCAACTTACCTTCATTTTACCATACGAAGTTATGTATGCAAACTCTTCTTATATGTAATACGTAGATCATGCAAATCCTACTCCATAATAAATCGATCTATTTCTTTTTCACAAGCAAAATGTGTCCACTTGGTTCTATATCTTTTATATACAATCTACCCTTTTATTTTTCTTCTTGATATAGAAATATTACATAGATCTTTCGGATGACACAAACCAAACCGACCCTTTTTATAAAAATATGTAATCAATCTATACCTACTATAATCACTTGAGCAACATGTTATCTTAGCCCATACATATTCCCTAACATATCATACCCTAATTCCTACATATTTTATATCTTCTCATTCCACGTATACATAGGACATCAAAAATCTACCAAGAATCTACCATATCTATACACCATTCGTCCATGCTAGATTTCCTACACCTACCTAAGATATTTTTATCTACCCATACGTACCTACCTAAGATATTTTTTTTTTGTGTGCCAGCAAAACATGCCACCTCCCCGTCACAAACAGTAAAGGCAATGATTGAGTAAAAACGAAACGTGTGAAATACATTCTATAAGATACTTAACTCACCACCTCTACCACACACTTTCTATTCTTATACTAACTCTCTTTCACCTCACTCTCTCTCTAAGTTTTCCGGCCCAAATCCGGCCACCATCAGCACACCGCCGCTCACCCTACTACACCGCCACCACCAACTTACTCCTGTCGATCCCCTCATTAATTCTATATGGCTCACGCGCCTCAAAACCCAACCCATCCATTCATTTTCTTTCGGTGACTAATGATTTTTCCGGCATGTTTATCCGGCAAACACAAGTGGAGGTAACGAGTTTAGATCGAGTGTTTAGCGCAGTTTTGGGTCTCTTTTGGGTTGTTGCTGTCGCCATCGTGGTGTGACTGTTACCACAGCCAACCTCGTCGTCTCCATCATTTTTCCGCCACTCATTCTTCTCCTCCTCGTCATGGTAAAACCGAGAAGCCCGTCCTTATATTTTCTTTATATAATCGATTATTATTGTTGTTATTTTTCGTGGATTTAAACACTAGATATGACTATTAATTTCGTGGCTTTAAAACCGGATTTAATCGTGTTCTTGGGATTTGTTTCACGTGGTAAGAAATTGTTTGAGTCGTCTGTTTGATTCGCTGGGTTATTAACGGGTCAGGTCGACCCACTTGGGTCTCGTATTTAATGTAGGATCATATTTTAGTTGCGTTTGTTTGGTAGGTGTTGTAAGCAGATTCGAGCTTATTAATAAGCTCACAAGCTTATTTTGGGTACTAGTTATGCGATAATGTAATAATTGTTTTTGGGTTTGTAGTGATTTTGTTCTTGGTACAACCAAGGAACTCATAGGGCGCCGTTTGGTTTGTAAAGGTTGAGCCGAGACCAAAGTGGTCTCGGCAATGGTCTATATGGTAGTGAAATTTGTTGTCATCGTTATCTTGCTACGCTACTGGTTCGAAACTCGCATGGTGTGCGTTTGATTTTGAAATACTTGAGTGTAAATGAGGCTAGAAAACCATTGAGGGTGCGTTTTGGTGTTCGGCTGTGCGACAGCCCAAAGTTGTAAAAATTGTTTTGGGCTCAATAGCCCACTTAAGGGTAACTTGTTTAAATGGGTTGTCGGGCCAAAGCCCATTAGAGGTCCAATTGTGTTGGACTTGAGTTTTGAAATGAGTTAAGTTAATATATGGTGTGTTTGGGAAAATTTAATTTAGATCGATACCGGACTGACGTGTTTTATTCTCGTAACTCTTGTATACATTGGTATGTTTCGGATAAATCGGGAACAAATAATTATACTGGGACTGTGAAGTTGACTTGAATACGGATGTGGATTATTATACTTGGACGTTTGGAAAATTGTGAATCGTTATCGGACTGACAATATTAGATATCGGATTCATTGAACATTTTGACTCGAGACGGTATAATATATTAACTTCAAAATGAACTTAATATACTACACACGAAACGAACACAAAATCTTCAATAAAACCCAAACTAATATTACAAGAATAATAACGAGACATAAAACTTGTAAAACATTGTATTTACAAACTTGGTTAATCCAAGTCTCGATGATTTGATAAAAACTAATTAGTTAAACTCATTTTATTATAAAACGTTTATGTTTTATACAAACCATTTGGGTTAACGGGGTAAACGTCGAAACGTACAAACTGAGTTACTTTATTTGAGATGTTTGTTTGTCGATAACTTCTAGAGTTGTCTTCCTTGATTTGAGTTCTCGTTGGTATTCTCTCGACTATATCGATGTCTCTTCTCTTTAGCGTGAGTTGTCTGTCGATGTCTATGTCTTCTTACCACACCACACGAAACATTGAAACTAAGCTTTTGATAAGTATTGAAAACTGAATAATCCACGAAAACTACGACACATTATCTTTTATAAACTTTATTAATTGCGAGACGTGTTTTGAGATAACTGTATACGTACTAGGTTGTGCCGATCCTAGACCGTTGTGATATGCTCTAGATGCCAGTCGTGTCAGTGTGATCTTTGCTTTGCTATGGCTAAGGTGAGTCGTGGCCCCTCCTATTTTAATACTTGATTTATACTTTTTGGGGGAGATACATGCTTCGAAATATTTTACTCATTTATCAACTATATGATTTACTTTGCGATACAATACTTCTATGAGCACTTTGAAAACTCTTATGACTTATCGTGAGTCGTGGCCCCTACTTTTAACACTCGTTTTAATAACTCTTTTGGGGGAGATACATGCGTTAACTATTTTAAGTTACTTATATAAAACTCTCATGATTTACTCAAAATCATCCACTATGCTTTACATGTTGAATCATACTTGAAAGGAATACATGCTCATTATATGTGCAAATTGTCTGTTTAGCTTAAACACGGAACTTGGAAGATAACATTTTTAAGCTACTTGATGTAACATGATACTGAGGCTTATTGTATGCATTCATGTGACAAATGAATGTACTGTTACTTTATTATGATATTTCTACATTTCACTAGAAATAATTGCCAAAACAAAAATTACACATAATACATGCACCCTGAAACCCATATTGCCTAAGTTTACTTTATTGCCATAAAGTCCCTCGATCATGAGCCATTAATCACTGCGGTGAGCGCGAATATAGTGGGCAGCTTCGAAACCTGTTAAAGGCTGACGACCTATCCCCTAAATACTTTGACGGAATGCCTTATGGTTAGTCGTATTTAGCAGTGATGCACTATATTTGAGAAAAATAGGAATTGGCAAATCACCTATTAACATGAGGGCTATAAACCACCCATCAGTAACCCTGGTGGGACACCAAATTGTTAACGTTTTGCGTGTCATGAGGCTTAGGGCAATATAACTTTATGAATATATGAATGTTTCATATATATCCTAGGATACAACTGTATTTAGAAGACCACCACTTTACACTGATAGATTTCAGACTCTTGATTATAAATTTCACTATGTGTTATGATTATGGATCCTGTACTTGAATTTTAACTGTTATCATATGTGACTTAAATGAGAATTCTACAAAAGACAACCCAAAATGCTTGGTATATCGTTACATTTACAAGCTGACTCAACAGTCTATATCGAGCGTATAATAACGTAGCTCATCTGCATCTATAACTTGAAACTTATAATTTTGGAGATCATACATGATTTGCTTGTGGATTTTTATACAACACAACTGGCTATTTATTTCATGAAGAATTATTATTTACTTCGACAATCACTATACACCTTTTAAATTCATTGAAAGAAAGTTATGTTCTAACAAACTCCACGAACTCACCAACCATTGTGTTGACATTTTAAGCATGTTTATCTCAGGTAATTAACGGAGCAGGACAAGACACGGAGCGGGCATCTTATACTCTGATAAATAAAATGGTGTAAAATCAAATATGTCATTCTTTCCAAATTATCACATTTTCTCATGGGATTTTCAAATCGAATAATTCACTTTTGTATCAAAAATATTCTTTTGAATGACATATAACTTTCAAAACGCCCCTTCCGGGCCATTTTCTGAAATTTAAACCTCGATCCTCACCGTAACACCCTAATTATTTTTCCGCTGCCACAAACCAAATTAGGGGGTGTTACAGATTGGTATCAGAGCTTATGGTTATAGAGAATCAAATGTTTTCAAACATCGAACTATAACCACACTTTCAAAATGAATGATTTTACACCATACCATTTTACGCCCTCCGTGTCTGCAGACTGCCGTGCTCAATACATTACATATTAAGATTATTTTGCACTAATCTTTACATGCTTGATAATTACTCTTCACACGTTACACACAGTATTATTTCGCACTTACCATTACGCTCTTAACGTACGATTTACTTACAATTATTATGTTCGGCTACTACAATACCATGTCTACCCAACCAGTTGACATTACCAAACTTACCCTCCGTACTACTCGTACATCACCTACTTATCAAATTGCTCCAAATACTGAAGATCCTTATGTATTAATGTCACAACCCCAACCTGATACGAAATTTACTCGGATACCACTCCCATCATCACCTACTTACTCACCCCTACGCCAGAAACTTAGGAAAACTGCTGAACCTTATTCAGATAAAGAGTTGATTGGTAGTCCAACAACATTCAAGGTTGGACAAAATTCACACCAAGAAACAATTTGGAAAAAAAATAATAATGTTGAGTCAAATTCTCCATTACCTACGCCACCACTCCCACCTGTCCCGGTAGTCCGGCACAGAAAAGTCAAAATTTTAGCACTTTATGAGCCCGAACCGTTTATGACACCATTTCAGAGCCACCTCAATAGACCTATTAAGAATGTACACCTACGCTTAGTATCAATTATACCACCATTTTCACCTTACTTCACTCCTAGACATGATCAGGATAATGTCACCATACCTTACCACCACTACTATCATCATTCCTTCCACCGTCAGTTGGACCCGACTACTCGATAAGACTACTCACCCAGACTTACCCGTTTACACCTCATCAACGGGAGCCGACTCCTAGAAAGAATTTACCCTCTCAGGTCTCCCTCATAATTACTATTTCCCACCTGCTCTCACTCTTTCAGCCTGAGTCTTCGAGACTGGAGAGAGCTTCAGGACAACAGTTACCCCTACACCTATTTTCTCCCACCAGCATGACGCGACTGGAGCGTCATAAAGAACAGATTGATACACTCCCGAACATCATTGACAAAACACCACTCACGACCGACAACACCCTATCTGACCTTTTATCCGACAAGATGGACTTTCAGGATGGACTGACGATGTTTCAGTCAGAGATATTGAGAAACACTCCCACATGACAATCCTTACAATAAGAAAGACAGAGGTATATTAACCTGCTGCATGGAACATTAATAAAAGATCTTGTATCGTTTGCTTTGTAAAACAATCGATCAAGTTATTAATATTATGATATTCACGGCGAATATATCCAGACCTACCCTAATATTACCTACGATTGTTAAGATTCCTCATACCAACACAAACTAGGCTATGACCATAGAATTCTTTAAGACAAAGTTTCGGAAGAGAACTTGATGAATGAAGAGAAAGTTGCTGAACTTCGGCTTTTGTAGATGAAACAGTTTGTTTCTTAGCAATCCCATACCAAGAATTGAGCATTTATCTACGATATTACCCAGACACATCGTGATTTAGGGTTCACAACTGGTTAAAGTCTCACATTGTGACCACATTATTAAGACTAGTATACAAATACCTTGTTACTCGAATTATTTTGACATGACCACTAGGTGGATTTAAATCTGTGTTTCTTGGGATATTGATAGAATATGGCCAGCATGAGCAGTACAAATACCCTACTAGCACCAACCACAACTATGACTCCTGAAATTATCCGAAATTTAGTAACCAACATCGTTGCTATGGTACTCGGGGCGACTACAGTAGCTCATCCGAGTAGCAACAATAAGACAACCGGAGAAAAGAAAACGACTGCTTCTTATAAACATACCCTTGAAAGTTTCACGGGTTGTAGACCAACTCACTTTAAAGGTACATGAGAACTGAACCTACCATTACTATTACCCAAGGATTTCTAGACCAAAAGTTAAGCGCGACACTACCAGAATCAGCGCCCAACCCAGAGTACCACTTAGGACAAAAAGACCAGTGAAAGAGAATGGAAACTCTTTGGAAAACTTAACAATGCCAGAAGATAACACCCAAGTTTAAGCAGAAGATAAATCCCTATTGTGGATAAGTAAACCCTAGTTTAAAACTTTCTAAGTTGTATTTCCTTATATACTTTACCTTAGGTACGATGGATGTGACCTAAGTGTATCAACTATCTTTCTACCGTATGAAGACTCTATCTTGTAATATTTCCGAAATAACCATAACTTGAGTCTATTTCAATCTCTATTCTATTCTCCATATTCATAGTCGTTATGTAACAATACCCTGATATTATTTTGGAAATTTGATTTAGCATCAACTCTGACCAAACAATAGGTTATCACCACAGTGTAAGAAATCCTCATCTAAAACTTAAGTTTATACCAAAGATATCCTAGTAGCACTTTAGAAATTCCTGACTTATCCTCGGAATATGAACAAAAACTTTATAATTCTTTTGAAAATAATCAGAGGGTGTCCGACTTTGTGACGGAACCATTATAATTGAACAATATAAAACACTTTGAAGAAGCATAAATATCACGGTGACTGAGCCAAGCATTACATTATTTGGTCCTCAAATTATACATAGCCTGATCAACTATGTCTAATTTAGGAAGAATCATGTCATGAATGAAACAGTTATCCTTCAGATTTCCTAATAACAATCTCCATTCAAAAGAAAAATCTTGAGACAAAATAAATTGCCCATAAACGTCACTTTTGACCAACCACAAATAAATACCTACCCATATTATTCACCCTTCTTATGATAGGCAACCGACAAAAGTGCGAATATTGGAATCTTAAGAATTCACAAAGACTTATGAAAAGCGCAATTAGCAAGAAATTTTATTAGGATACACGGAAATTAGTACATCACAATAAGACTAGCAACGATAATGCTAAAGTTGTAATTATTTATTCCAACCTTCCTACTATCTATTTTCCACACACCATATCCACGATAAGAACTACAATCACCAACGGGATGACAAACGCTAAAATCACAACCAAATATTGGAAGTCTTCGTCCGGAGCGTACCTCAAGTAGATAACCACAAGAATGACGTACACAATCGCTAGCATAGTGATGAAGTGCAGCTTTTTGAGATGTGGAATAAGAGAAAAATAGCTTGTGAAAGAATGGAAATTAAAAATGAGGTAATTATAGGCTAAATCTAGCCGTTAAAACCAAAACTAGCCGTTGAGGGCACTATACACGACCATTGGTATACACTGTTCACTAGCCGTTAAATTCCCACAGTTCCTGACCGTTATTTTCATTATTCACAGTCTTTAGGATCATTAATTGACCAAACATTTGAATTTATTCCATCTAGCATGAATAAATCTAGCTAGATCTCGTTTCCTCAATTTTCGGATAGAAACCTTTCGACAACATTTTCCATAAACCCTCACCTTAGAACACCACATTTTCAACACCTATCATAGACTGAACTTCGGGACGAAGTTCAAAATTTAGGGGTGGATACTGTAAGATACCGTAAAAATCCACTGTGATAAATCTCATTGATTAATATTAATCTGGTGTTACCATTTAACAAAACCCATTTTTACGGGGAAATTAAAAATTTTCTCTTATTGTTAACATTACCACGTTGCATTTTCGCGACACATACTACGAGACACGAATAAACCACGACACCCTATTCTCACTAAATTCAAACGTCCCAAATAATGACAAGCTTTTCTACAATTTGAATATTTAACTCAATTCCAACTTACCTTCATTTTACCATACGAAGTTATGTATGCAAACTCTTCTTATATGTAATACGTAGATCATGCAAATCCTACTCCATAATAAATCGATCTATTTCTTTTTCACAAGCAAAATGTGTCCACTTGGTTCTATATCTTTTATATACAATCTACCCTTTTATTTTTCTTCTTGATATAGAAATATTACATAGATCTTTCGGATGACACAAACCAAACCGACCCTTTTTATAAAAATATGTAATCAATCTATACCTACTATAATCACTTGAGCAACATGTTATCTTAGCCCATACATATTCCCTAACATATCATACCCCAATTCCCACATATTTTATATCTTCTCATTCCACGTATACATAGGACATCAAAAATCTACCAAGAATCTACCATATCTATACACCATTCGTCCATGCTAGATTTCCTACACCTACCTAAGATATTTTTATCTACCCATACGTACCTACCTAAGATATTTTTTTTCTGTGTGCCAGCAAAACATGCCACCTCCCCGTCACAAACAGTAAAGGCAATGATTGAGTAAAAACGAAACGTGTGAAATACATTCTATAAGATACTTAACTCACCACCTCTACCACACACTTTCTATTCTTATACTAACTCTCTCTCACCTCACTCTCTCTCTAAGTTTTCCGGCCCAAATCCGGCCACCATCAGCACACCGCCGCTCACCCTACTACACCGCCACCACCAACTTACTCCTGTCGATCCCCTCATTAATTCTATATGGCTCACGCGCCTCAAAACCCAACCCATCCATTCATTTTCTTTCGGTGACTAATGATTTTTCCGGCATGTTTATCCGGCAAACACAAGTGGAGGTAACGAGTTTAGATCGAGTGTTTAGCGCAGTTTTGGGTCTCTTTTGGGTTGTTGCTGTCGCCATCGTGGTGTGACTGTTACCACAGCCAACCTCGTCGTCTCCATCATTTTTCCGCCACTCATTCTTCTCCTCCTCGTCATGGTAAAACCGAGAAGCCCGTCCTTATATTTTCTTTATATAATCAATTATTATTGTTGTTATTTTTCGTGGATTTAAACACTAGATATGACTATTAATTTCGTGGCTTTAAAACTGGATTTAATCGTGTTCTTGGGATTTGTTTCACGTGGTAAGAAATTGTTTGAGTCGTCTGTTTGATTCGCTGGGTTATTAACGGGTCAGATCGACCCACTTGGGTCTCGTATTTAATGTAGGATCATATTTTAGTTGCGTTTGTTTGGTAGGTGTTGTAAGCAGATTCGAGCTTATTAACAAGCTCACAAGCTTATTTTGGGTACTAGTTATGCGATAATGTAATAATTGTTGTTGGGTTTGTAGTGGTTTTGTTCTTGGTACAACCAAGGAACTCATAGGGCGCCGTTTGGTTTGTAGAGGTTGAGCCGAGACCAAAGTGGTCTCGGCAATGGTCTATATGGTAGTGAAATTTGTTGTCATCGTTATCTTGCTACGCTACTGGTTCGAAACTCGCATGGTGTGCGTTTGATTTTGAAATACTTGAGTGTAAATGAGGCTAGAAAACCATTGAGGGTGCGTTTTGGTGTTCGGCTGTGCGACAGCCCAAAGTTGTAAAAATTGTTTTGGGCTCAATAGCCCACTTAAGGGTAACTTGTTTAAATGGGTTGTCGGGCCAAAGCCCATTAGAGGTCCAATTGTGTTGGACTTGAGTTTTGAAATGAGTTAAGTTAATATATGGTGTGTTTGGGAAAATTTAATTTAGATCGATACCGGACTGACGTGTTTTATTCTCGTAACTCTTGTATACATTGGTATGTTTCGGATAAATCGGGAACAAATAATTATACTGGGACTGTGAAGTTGACTTGAATACGGATGTGGATTATTATACTTGGACGTTTGGAAAATTGTGAATCGTTATCGGACTGACAATATTAGATATCGGATTCATTGAACATTTTGACTCGAGACGGTATAATATATTAACTTCAAAATGAACTTAATATACTACACACGAAACGAACACAAAATCTTCAATAAAACCCAAACTAATATTACAAGAATAATAACGAGACATAAAACTTGTAAAACATTGTATTTACAAACTTGGTTAATCCAAGTCTCGATGATTTGATAAAAACTAATTAGTTAAACTCATTTTATTATAAAACGTTTATGTTTTATACAAACCATTTGGGTTAACGGGGTAAACGTCGAAACGTACAAACTGAGTTACTTTATTTGAGATGTTTGTTTGTCGATAACTTCTAGAGTTGTCTTCCTTGATTTGAGTTCTCGTTGGTATTCTCTCGACTATATCGATGTCTCTTCTCTTTAGCGTGAGTTGTCTGTCGATGTCTATGTCTTCTTACCACACCACACGAAACATTGAAACTAAGCTTTTGATAAGTATTGAAAACTGAATAATCCACGAAAACTACGACACATTATCTTTTATAAACTTTATTAATTGCGAGACGTGTTTTGAGATAACTGTATACGTACTAGGTTGTGCCGATCCTAGACCGTTGTGATATGCTCTAGATGCCAGTCGTGTCAGTGTGATCTTTGCTTTGCTATGGCTAAGGTGAGTCGTGGCCCCTCCTATTTTAATACTTGATTTATACTTTTTGGGGGAGATACATGCTTCGAAATATTTTACTCATTTATCAACTATATGATTTACTTTGCGATACAATACTTCTATGAGCACTTTGAAAACTCTTATGACTTATCGTGAGTCGTGGCCCCTACTTTTAACACTCGTTTTAATAACTCTTTTGGGGGAGATACATGCGTTAACTATTTTAAGTTACTTATATAAAACTCTCATGATTTACTCAAAATCATCCACTATGCTTTACATGTTGAATCATACTTGAAAGGAATACATGCTCATTATATGTGCAAATTGTCTGTTTAGCTTAAACACGGAACTTGGAAGATAACATTTTTAAGCTACTTGATGTAACATGATACTGAGGCTTATTGTATGCATTCATGTGACAAATGAATGTACTGTTACTTTATTATGATATTTCTACATTTCACTAGAAATAATTGCCAAAACAAAAATTACACATAATACATGCACCCTGAAACCTATATTGCCTAAGTTTACTTTATTGCCATAAAGTCCCTCGATCATGAGCCATTAATCACTGCGGTGAGCGCGAATATAGTGGGCAGCTTCGAAACCTGTTAAAGGCTGACGACCTATCCCCTAAATACTTTGACGGAATGCCTTATGGTTAGTCGTATTTAGCAGTGATGCACTATATTTGAGAAAAATAGGAATTGGCAAATCACCTATTAACATGAGGGCTATAAACCACCCATCAGTAACCCTGGTGGGACACCAAATTGTTAACGTTTTGCGTGTCATGAGGCTTAGGGCAATATAACTTTATGAATATATGAATGTTTCATATATATCCTAGGATACAGCTGTATTTAGAAGACCACCACTTTACACTGATAGATTTCAGACTCTTGATTATAAATTTCACTATGTGTTATGATTATGGATCCTGTACTTGAATTTTAACTGTTATCATATGTGACTTAAATGAGAATTCTACAAAAGACAACCCAAAATGCTTGGTATATCGTTACATTTACAAGCTGACTCAACAGTCTATATCGAGCGTATAATAACGTAGCTCATCTGCATCTATAACTTGAAACTTATAATTTTGGAGATCATACATGATTTGCTTGTGGATTTTTATACAACACAACTGGCTATTTATTTCATGAAGAATTATTATTTACTTCGACAATCACTATACACCTTTTAAATTCATTGAAAGAAAGTTATGTTCTAACAAACTCCACGAACTCACCAACCATTGTGTTGACATTTTAAGCATGTTTATCTCAGGTAATTAACGGAGCAGGACAAGACACGGAGCGGGCATCTTATACTCTGATAAATAAAATGGTGTAAAATCAAATATGTCATTCTTTCCAAATTATCACATTTTCTCATGGGATTTTCAAATCGAATAATTCACTTTTGTATCAAAAATATTCTTTTGAATGACATATAACTTTCAAAACGCCCCTTCCGGGCCGTTTTCTGAAATTTAAACCTCGATCCTCACCGTAACACCCTAATTATTTTTCCGCTGCCACAAACCAATTTAGGGGGTGTTACAGTGTGTGTGTGTGTGTGTGTGTGAGTGTAGGCGTTTGAGTGTGTGTGTGTGTGTGTGTGTGTGTGTGACAGTTATTTCAAATTCAAATTTAAGTGTGCGATAAGTTTTTGTGTGTAGCATAGAAGAAGGACACAAATCCAATATAATATTGTTGAAGTTGGATGATTGTGATAGGGTAGTGTGTTGGAGAAGAAAGAGTGTGTAAGAAGACGTGTAAGAGTATGGGTTGGCAATGGTTGTATGAGAAAGGTGATATTTGATTTCAAATTCAAATTTGAAGAGTAGTGAGTGTGTATGTTTGTGGGTGATTCAAATTCAAATTTGAATGATAAGAATATGTGAGGAAGAGGAGGAGTGTGTGGTGGCATTGTAATGAATGAAGGGAACACAAAGGAATGTTGTGGTGTAGGGGACATAAGTACAAAAGTTTGTAAGGGAATGTAAGAGAATGTTTGTGTGGGATATTTGAAATATTCAAAGGAGGATTTATATTTCAAGAACTTAAACTCGAGTATTCAAACTTGGTAATCCTTAGTTAAACTCAAGTAGTGAAACTTGGTAATACTTAGTTAACCTACAATTAAATCATTCACTAATCATCTTGATGCAAGTAAGTTGACTGCTTTGCATCAAGGTAATCAACATCTGATAAATGAGAGAATTGTGTTTACGCAAAGTGACCTCGACTTAATTGACCAATTCGGGAGTAAACCCGATATGTGATTAATAAAGATAGACGTAAGAATTTGGTCACTTGAATACTTTCCTTTGAAGTTCTAGTGAAAGTATAGACCTCCTAGGTTTAAGGAAAAACATTTTTGCGTGGCTCGAGGCTTTGTAAAAACATTTATGAGTTGGTGTTTTGTAAAATCGGGAGGACTTGTTTTAGGCACCTCTCTAAGTCTAAATCTTAAAGTAAACTTCTCAAATATCATGTACGAAACTGAATTGAAAGAAGCACCTTAGCCGGGTGAGAGGAAAGCTAACTTGGGAAAACCGAAACGACATGGAATTCAGCAATTGGCGCGTTGGCCATGTGTAGCTCACGCCAGGCCCAATATTCTTTGTTTTCAGTTTTTGGCTATCTCTTGTGATTTGAAGTATTCCGAATGTATATTTGTCATCATTAAAACATTATAAGGGACTTGGTCATTATTTCACCAACATGGTTCTTTAGAAAAGGGTAACAAGTTTAGGCGTGGAAATCGCTTTGGTAATGGTGGAAATAAGGTTGGAAGAGGTCGTGGTGATCGATATAATGGTGGTGAAAGCTTGAGAAGAGAACGTGGTTGTTATAATTTTGGGGACAAGAATCACTTCATAGGTGATTGTCCGAAGCCAAAAGACATCAAGGCGTTCGTTGGTGGAGCGTGGATGGTGATCAACCGGAGAAAGACACAACATGTCTTATGGCGATTGAGTCGAAAGAGGTACATCCTAACTCATCCACTTCAAAAAATAATTTAAATGTTCATGAATTGCAAAAAAGAGAATGAGGAACTAGTAAAATTTAATAAGGAATTTATTAAAACTTTTGAAACAATTCTCAAAGAAAAACGCTCTCTTGAAAATGAACAAACTAAACTTAACAACAAAATTTATGAACTCGAGTGTAACGTAAAGAGACTCGCTAAATCCAGATTGGCGGTTGAACCATGTAAAAGATGTAAGGCTCTCACACTTGAAGCTAACTCTTTGAATGACGATGTGTCTAAACTTCAACAAGAGGCACTAAGTTTTTCTAAATTTTAAAAGAGTGGTAATGTTTTAGATGACATGTTAAGTCATCAAAAGTTGTCCTAAGGTAAGCAAGGTCTTGGATTTTTAAAAGCTAAGAAAACTACTTCCGAGAGTCTAAGCAAACCAACAGCGCGCCAGGGACTGTCCCGACTTCGGTGATCTTTCAAAAGTCCATTCAAAACTCGTAGTTTCTCATACTCGTTTTACAAATACTCGAGGTCCTCAAACACCCATTACAAGAAGAGAAACCACAAAACAAATTTTGAAACCGGTTTCATGTAATGGACTTGGATACACACAAGCTTGAGTAGACCAATATTGCCTACCCCAAATATGGACCTTTAACCTCACGCAACCAAAGACCTTCTTTCCTTCGCAACCAACCTAGATCTAGAAGGAACTTTTATAAAAATCAAAGGTCTTCATACCCTCAATACAACACATCCCAAAGGAGAGACAACTCTACCCAAACCAAAGATTTTTTAACCACACACCCATCAAAACTTGGACCAATATTTCAAAACCAAAGTATTTTTCAAAACAACTATTGGTCTATGTTTTCAAGTTATGGTCTTGAGACACTAAGTGTCTTACTTCAAGACCAAATGATGTTTAACTTGGGCACGTCTTATGCTAACCACGGTGGACCCAACAAACAATGGGTACCAAGACCTTGAATTGCATCTTTGGTTGTAGGTGTGCCTCAAATGTGATCTACGATTAGATGAGTGGATTGTGGAAAGTGGACGCACTAAACACATGACCAGGAATAGAAGGTTGTTTACTTCATACAAGGAGTATGATTGTGGACACGTCGAATTTGGGAGCAATTTAAGAGGCAAAGTCATCGGTCGAGGTAAAATTCTTCATGACTTCATAGAAATTACTAATGTTGAGCATGTTAGTGGCGTAACGTTTAATTTAATTAGTGTAAGTCAATTATGTGATGATGATTGCATAGTTAAGTTTATTAAAGTAGATTGCACTATTAGTAAACATGACACACTAGCTAAAGGACATAGGAAAATAATTTATACACTTGCAAATCGGGATATAACTCCAAACAACACATATATCTTGCATCCATGGTGGATAACTCAACTCTTTGGCATAAGAGATTAGGTCACGCTAATATGAAGATTTTTTCAAAACATAGCTTCCAAATAGCTTCTAAGGAAGTTACTTAAGTTAGGGTCTTTGGATGTAAGTGTTTCATACTTAACACTAAGGAATATCTCACCAAAATCTTACAAAGATGTGTTTTTAAGATACTATCAAACTAGTAAATAAGTTAGCGGTAAGAAGTTTAATTTATAAAAGTATTTGGTAGAGTAGTTGTAGCTATAATTTTAATGTGTAAAATGGCGTAATAATAAATGTCACCGTCATCATCATCGATGATCATGATCGACCCGCCATTCTTTAATTCAATCAGATTCAATCAAAAGCCCATTAAACTCTACTAAAGATGAAACAACCCTTCCTCTTATTGACAACCTTCGAATCATCTAATATGAGCATGGTTCTAAAAGTCTCGCAAAAGCGTGAGGCTTGGTCATATCACCACACCACGCATTATGCCGTCTTATGTCACGTCTTTTTGTAAATTCAATATTTATGAAATATAATATAAATATATAATTATTTTTATATTTTGTGCCGTTTTATTTCACGCCTTATAAACGTCAAAGCTTCGCCTTGACCGCTAAGACGTAAGGCTTGGTCATACCGTCATGCCACGCCTCGCACTATTTATAACCATATGAGCAACACCCATCTTCCATACTACCGTACGTTGTAACATATCACCTTTGGTGGACCATTGATCTTTATAGACAGCAATTAATAGTAACAACAAAACCGATAATTTATTGGACCTTTTTATATACTCGTATGGGTAAATTCCCAAAAAGGGACAATTTTTTTTTCAAATTCCTTAAATGGGACAAACTCAACATGTTTTCCCAATTTAGTCAAGTGCTAACGTGCGATCGTGCGAACCCTCTGGTTTCTTGACACGTGTCCCAGACAAAAGGTACTAACCAATCATTTGCAGGCCCACCCACTAGTGCTAAATTACTTATTTACCCTTATTTCTATAAGTCATTCAAATGTGCGATTTTGCTACCTATTAAATGTGCGAATGTGCGATTTTATTGTTTCATACAATCAAGATAAAATTTTGTACTCGCAAGTATTTATTTCAACTAACAGCTTACATAAACTAACTACCTCGATCAAACTATCAAAGTCATCTTGAATCAAACAACTTACATCAACAACTACAACAAAGTTTCAACTCCACAACTTCAGTCAACCACAAGAAACAAACACCCATCACCACCATCATAAAAATTCCGGCCACCACCATAAACGGATCTTGCCGCCACCACCATCACCAACCCAGATCCGACACAATCGAAAAACAAACACCCCCTTTCTTCTTCGATCACCAACCCAGATCCAACCTAAAACGTCAAGATTAGTGATGAGTTGACTCGTTTCCGAGTCAACACGCGCGTATGTCGCGATGTTCCTACCTTTCTTCTTCGATCTACACGAGTGGTGATGATACAAGATGATGGGGATAGTTTTTGGTGGCGCGTTGTGGTGCTAGGAACATCGGTGATGATGGTTGTTGGGCGCGTAAGTCACGGCAAGATGAAGAGGGAGTGATGGTGGAAGTGTTGGTGGTGGTTGTGTGGTTGTAGAGGTGGCGGTGGTGGAAGTATTTTTTTTTTCAATAGGTAGCAAAATCGCACATTCGCACATTTAATAGGTAGCAAAATCGCACATTTGAATGACTTATAGAAATAAGGGTAAATAAGTAATTTAGCACTAGTGGGTGGGCCTGCAAATGATTGGTTAGTACCTTTTGTCTGGGACACGTGTCAAGAAACCAGAGGGTTCGCACGATCGCACGTTAGCACTTGACTAAATTGGGAAAACATGTTGAGATTGTCCCGTTTTGGGAATTTGAAAAAAAAAATTGTCCCTTTTTGAGAATTTACCCACCTTTTTATATACTCGTATCATTTAATATCGACATGCTATTGTGAAAAATCATTTAATACCAATCACCTACCACTCACTGACATGTAAAAAATCACTGTTATAGACGATGATTTGCATACCACTAAAGTTGTTATAAACACCACTAAAGTTGTACGGTGCTGTTTGTTTATTAAGAGGATCTGAATCTGAATCTGAATCTGATTCGCACATCTGAATCTGAATCTGAGGCGTAAATGTCTGAATCTGAATACAACAAGATCGTTTGTTTTTATTTAAAAACGTCTGACCGATAGATGTTGTTTGTGTGTATTGAAGACGGCAACACTATTATACACCAGGTGTCCAACACAATATATACATATACATATACATACACTATACACAACAAAAATAAGATAAATACATACACCTCTTATAACTTTAACAAAAAAAATAATAATAATAAAAAATAAAAAATAAAAAAAATAAAAAATCCCAATTGTTGAGTATTCTAGTGTACCACATATGCTCATCTCCATAACCAAAAATTCTTGAGTAAACCTCATTTTTGGTCCTTGTGGTTGTACCAATATTCCACTTTTGGTCCAAAATTCAAAAAAAGTTCACCGTTAGTCCAAAAGTACACGTGGACTTCAATTTTGGTCCAATTTTTTAACTGTCGTTAGTCTTTTCAGTTAAGTACGTTGCACCGTTAGTCCTTTAACCAAACGGTGGTTAAAATGTTTGCACCGTTAGTCCTTTCAGTTAAGTACGTTGCACCGTTAGTCCTTTAACCTAGTTAATGGTCGTTGAGTCCGTTTTTTCTTCCGTTTTCATACGTTTTCGTCCGTTTTTCTTACGTTTTTTCCGTTTTTGTCCGTTTTTCTTACGTTTTTCTCCGTTTTTCTTACGTTTTCATACGTTTTTGTCCGTTTTTCATACGTTTTTTCCGTTTTTGTCCGTTTTTCTTACGTTTTTGTCCGTTTTTCTTACGTTTTTTCCGTTTTTGTCCGTTTTTCTTACGTTTTTGTCCGTTTTTCTTACGTTTTTTACGTTTTCATACGTTTTTGTCCGTTTTTCATACGTTTTTTACGTTTTTGTCCGTTTTTCTTACGTTTTTTTTTCGTTTTTGTCCGTTTTTCTTAGGTTTTTGTCCGTTTTTCTTACGTTTTTTCCGTTTTCTACGTTTTTGTCCGTTTTTCTTACGTTTTTTTCGTTTTTGTCCGTTTTTCTTACGTTTTTGTCCGTTTTTCTTACGTTTTTTCTGTTTTTGTCCGTTTTCATACGTTTTTGTCTGTTTTTTCTTACGTTTTTTTTTTTTTTTTCTTCGTTTTTGTCCGTTTTTCTTACGTTTTTTCCGTTTTTCTACTTTTGTTTTTTTTTTTTTTTTTTTCTTTTTTTACGTTTTTTCCGTTTTTTTACGTTTTTTCTTACGTTTTTGTCCGTTTTTCTTCTTTTTGTTTTTTCCGTTTTCATACGTTTTCGTCCGTTTTTCTTACGTTTTTTTTCCTTTTTTGTCCGTTTTTCTTACGTTTTTGTCCGTTTTTTCTTACGTTTTTTTTTTTTTTTCCGTTTTCATACGTTTTTGTCGTTTTTCTTACTATTTTTTTTCCGTTTTTCTTACGTTTTGTGTTACGTTTTTTCGTTTTCATACGTTTTTGTCCGTTTTTCTTACGTTTTTTTTTTTCCGTATTTGTCCGTTTTTATTCCGTTTTTCTTACGTTTGTTTTTTTGTTTTGTCCTAATTTTTTTTAAAAAATAAAAAAATTCAAAATAATAAAAAAAATTTTGTCCGAATTTTTTAAAAAAATAAAAAAGAATCAAAATTTTTTTTGTCCGAATATTTTAAAAAAAATAAAAAAAATTCAAAATTTTTTTTTGTCCGAATTTAAAGAAAATATTCGGACAAAAAAAAAAAATTTTAAAGAAAATATTCGGACAAAATAAAAAAAAAAAAATTTTTGTCCGAAAATTTTCTTTAAATTTTTTTTTTTTTTGTCCGAATATTTTCTTTAAATTCGGACAAAAAAAAATTTTGAATTTTTTTTATTTTTTTTAAAATATTCGGACAAAAAAAATTTTGATTCTTTTTAATTTTTTAAAAAAATTCGGACAAATTTTTTTTTATTATTTTGAATTTTTTTATTTTTTAAAAAAAATTAGGACAAATACAAAAAAACGTAAGAAAAACGGACAAAAACGGAAAAAAATGTAAGAAAAACAGACAAAAACGTATGAAAACAGAAAAAACGTAAGAAAAACGGACAAAAACGTAAGAAAAACGGACAAAAACGGAAAAAACGTAAGAAAAACGGACAAAAACGTATGAAAACGGAAAAAAACGTAAGAAAAACGGACAAAAACGTAAGAAAAACGGACAAAAACCGAAAAAACGTAAGAAAAACAGACAAAAACGTATGAAAACGGACAAAAACAGAAAAAACGTAAGAAAAACGGACAAAAACGTAAGAAAAACGGACAAAAACGGAAAAAACGTAAGAAAAACGGACAAAAACGTATGAAAACGGAAAAAACGTAAGAAAAACGGACAAAAACGTAAGAAAAACGGACAAAAACCGAAAAACGTAAGAAAAACAGACAAAAACGTATGAAAACGGACAAAAACAGAAAAACGTAAGAAAAACGGACAAAAACGTAAGAAAAACGGACAAAAACGAAAAAACGTAAGAAAAACGGACAAAAACGTATGAAAAACGGAAAAAACGAAAAAAACGGAAAAAAACGACAAAAAACGAAAAAACGGAAAAAACGTAAGAAAAACGGACAAAAACAAGAAAAAACGGACAAAAACGGAAAAAACGTAAGAAAACGGACAAAAACGTAAAAACGTAAAAAACGGACAAAAACGTATAAAGTAAAAACGTAAGAAAAACGGACAAAAACGTAAGAAAAACGGACAAAAACGGAAAAAACGTAAGAAAACGGACAAAAACGGAAAAAACGTATGAAAAACGGACAAAAACGTATGAAAACGTAAGAAAAACGGAAAAACGTAAGAAAACACAAAAACGGAAAAAACGTAAGAAAAACGGACGAAAACGTATGAAAACGGAAGAAAAACGGACTCAACGACCATTAACTAGGTTAAAGGACTAACGGTGCAACGTACTTAACTGAAAGGACTAACGGTGCAAACATTTTAACCACCGTTTGGTTAAAGGACTAACGGTGCAACGTACTTAACTGAAAAGACTAACGACAGTTAAAAATTGGACCAAAATTGAAGTCCACGTGTACTTTTGGACTAACGGTGAACTTTTTTTGAATTTTGGACCAAAAGTGGAATATTGGTACAACCACAAGGACCAAAAATGAGGTTTACTCCATAACCAAAAATTCTTATTTCGTTATGAAGATAAAAAACCAATTTTGTTTGGAACAGATAAACAAGATGCCACTTTTCATTTTCATGTATTTCGTTCATCTTCATAACCAAATAAAAACCCAATTGTTTCCCGCATCATGTTTATCATCAAACAAAGCTTTCTCAACTTCTTACCACTTTATATCAATACTCAACTTCTTACCACTTTATATTCATCATAAAGTATTCATTCCTTAATAAATTTACATAAAACCCAGTATTTAGTTTTAATCAATGAAGGTGTATGCACACCTACAACCTCTAGCGGTAGCAGCAAAACAGCGTTGTGGTCGGTAACAGTATGGTGCCAATGGTGGCCAGAGATTATGAATAGGGAGAATGAGGTTGGATTAAAGTTTGGGGTGGTCGTGGAGGAGATAAGAGATTGGTGGGTTTTGTTTTCTATTTTTTTTTTTTATCAACAAGAGGCCGTAAGCCTCTGACCGCATATATATCTCATGTCTGGACCAGTTAGATCTTATTGCCTCTGACCGCGTCTGAACGGAAAAGAAAAAACAAACGGTCTGAACGCCCAAAATGTCTGACCGATTAAGAGGTTTGGCTCGTTAAGAGGCATTAAGAGACTATTAAGACATTCAAAAAAAACAAACAACACCGTACTATGCATGTTTGTACTCTATGTTGTTTGGTTTTGTACAAGTTGCGTCTAGAACTCTAGATAGATTTAGGTGGTGTACAAATCATTTTTGTTTCTTATTCAGAAAATGATAATTGGCAGCATTGGAGAACACATGGATAGCAAGCATTTAGCAGTAAACTTAATGATTATAGGTATGCTTCAAGCTTTAGATATAAAAATAACACATGGAAAACAATGTCTCAAAATCATAGGATACCGGAGTCTCTACAACAAAAGTGGATAAAGAAGAAGACTGTCAATCAACGCAACGTACTGGTCAACTCACACACTGCATTGAATCAGATATTACAAAAAAATATGGTCTGTTTCTAACCTCTTCTGCCAAATTGTGATGTGGTCATGCTAACTATAACCCAAACAAAAAGAGGGGACGGATACAAGCCAGCATTCAATTTTCCAGTTTTCTGTAGATATTAAAACATACCCCAACACACTAGAAGCGGACAATATCTTGGAGGCACTCATAGAAATGCGAAATATCAATTTTTTCCTTGCCCGAGAAGATTGCTTCTGCACTTGCACCAGATTCTCCTTGTGCCGCCATCTCGACGACCATATAAAGCCTCTTGATTGGCATCTAAGATAACATAACAAATTTGGTAACCATTAACTCATTTTTACATTTATGTTTACCAAAAACAATGTTTCTATATTTAGGATCTTACTAACAAGTCTTTTGTGCTAAAAAGTTTGGACAGAATTGTATTGTTTTGTTAGCTTGTTGCTTCATCAAGTGCTGAATAATCCTACAACTTACCTATAAATCCTTCAGTTTTTTTGGTCTAAAACTTTAAATACTAATCTATATTTGTAGCTTTGTGGTAATAGTAGCAAAATGTTAAACAGGTCATAAATCTTACATCATTCAAGGCCTCAGCTGCAGCATCAACATCATCTTCAGAGAACACATTGAGTTGTTGCAATACCTGAAAAGACAGATTTTAATAGTAAATGGACAGAACAATAAATAGTACACTTGAAAGCACATAAGTATCAAATGTGCACTATGATGGAGATAATAATCAGCATTAAAATACCTTTTTAGCATCTTCAGTGTTTAATGTAGGAACAGTGTAAGTGACCGAGAAAGCATCACAGATGCCAACATCACCCAGGAAACCAACCTGACTTGTTGTACCGATAACCAGCATATTTTTACCCTGAAAGTTAACAATGATAACACAAACGATATAATATCTGATACATCATCTTGTTTTCAAAACCATATTATATTAAAGCGAAAATAAAGACCTTTGGAGGAAGGCGCTTTAGAAGGACCATCAACGTCTGAGAAATCAAGTTTGAAAAGCGAGGTCCAATGGCGACATATTCTATAAGTCTGTAAGACAGAATAGGTCAATCAGCATCATATACAAATTTCACTTAAATCTGAGTATGTTTGCATACAAGACATCAACAAGTGACTTACCTTTCAATATCATCAAGCACAATAATGCTTAGTGTTGACTTGTAAGCATCCTCAAATACCTATAATAGCTTTCTCATGAGAAACAACTTATAAACTGTATTATAAACGAAGCAAGCTACACATGCTCTAATTGTATGAATCAGAAGAAGCATAAAACCTTGACAATTTGTGCACATTTACTGCTTTCGCTGAGACCAATCATCGCTTCAGCAGAAATCTAAAATTCCAAAAGTTATAAAATCAATTTTATGAAAATAGGTCGATTTCACATAACTATATGCAGTAAATATATTAACCATATATGGAAAACCTTACAATCTTCACATAGGGGAAATCACTACCAATGCCAACAGTAGCTGCCATTGCAGTTTTACCACTGCCCAAGATGTAAAAAGAATTAGGTTAACTGGGATGCAGCTTACACTTTTGTTAACTTCTTTTTTTTAATCAAACTATGATTTACCTGCCACTTGGGCCTTCCAGAAGAACTGTGACAAGTGGACTACCTCTGCTAACTTTAACTTGCTCTGCTAATAACATAGTTCTTTTGAAGATATGATCATGTCGCTGGCCACAATCAACTATTCCATTGAGTCTGCATCAATTAAAATGTAATTTAGAAAGGTAATTCCAATAATAATAAAAAAATTATGCCTATAATATCAACAAAATCAAGGTGATTTACCCACTAGTCAACCTTATTATCTATCAGAAAAGGTAAAACAAAGAGAGAGATGTAACAAAAAATTATTCATATAAAAGAACATCAGATCACTGGTTCATACCTGCAACGTTCAAGGCTGTCCATGGAAGCACCAAATGCAGGAATAACTTCATGAAGAGCATTCAAAAAATCATCCATCGTGACTTTTATGCTCTCTTCGTCTACTGTTTTAGTAAGATCGTCGAGGCTTAGCTGCCGATTTAGAGCATAAGAAACCGCACTTTTCACAACACCTTCAAGTTCTGCTCCACTGTAGTTCTTTGTTCGTGCAGCTGTACTCAATCAAAATACAAATGATTAGGTTTACTATCTAAACACAGAACCCACCATTTTGATATTTCCAATAAGCATTTAGACTTAATCGAGTACTTGCTGGAAGTGATCACTAAATTGAAAGAAATACAGTCTGATCACTAAATTTATAAACTTGCTATAACAACATCGTGAACCTTGAAAGGAATATTTATTGATTTTTTTGAAAATAAGTTAAACAGCTTACAATTGCATCAAATACAATTTTTCTAAAATCTTAAGTATGAATCACAACATACCAAGCTCTTGCAAGTTGATATCTGGTGCTAGAAAAGAATTCTCTTTCATCTTATTTGTATGAATCTGAAGAATTTGTAGACGACCATTCTCATCAGGAAGGCTGATTTCCACTTGGACTTCCAAACGACCAGGCCTGAGCAAGCATTAAAGAAAATCTCTCAGCAAACAAAATTAATGTTAAAAACTAGCTAATGACATTCAAACCCCCAGTCCCCCACGAGAGATAATGAACTCACCTCAGAAGAGCTTCATCAAGCAAATCTTTTCTGTTTGTCATACCAATGAGCAACACATTATTCAGCGCTTCCACACCGTCTATCTAAAAAGCAGATTTTCCAAACTCAGTGTCCTATGGGATAGAGTAGCCGTTTCCAATATGCTAATTTTTAGTTAATTTAGACGTCAAGAGTTTAGAAAGTTGATCCAACCTTTGTAAGAAGCTGATTGACAATGCTATCGTGCACTCCTGTGCCATCCCTAGTCGAACCTCGAGACTGAAAATGCAAATTGAAAACACAGGTTACAACATAGCATTTATGATTATACTTAATATCTGAAAATGGACACTAATTAGGGAAAAAGTCAAATATGAAAGTATGGGAAGGACCCACCTTACAAATCGCATCAATTTCATCAAATATGATCACATGCAAGTCACTTTGATCCCCTGAAACAATTTGAATACATGTGCATAAAAATCGGGGAACAAAATTGTTTGGAAATCCAGATGCAAAATTATCCTACCTCGTGTTCTTTGATCTTGTTCAGCATCAGCAAATAAGTCCCTAACATTCTTCTCGGTCTCACCAACAAATTTACTCAGCACTTCAGGTCCATTTACGATCTAGTTTATAGAATCAACCAAAAGCACTGTCAGCAGAAACAGTCACAAGTATAATGTAATATCATCTTAACACATTTTTTCAGCAAATGGAACTAAGAGCCAAATTTATAATTTCATCATTTGGCATTTAAAGATAATGTAGACTCAGTCCCATGATAATCACAGAGAGAAAACAGAATACAACATGCAAATAATATGAATGATAGCAATTAGCAATATGCTTCAAATATCTGATGTAACATAAGGTCAATGCATGCAAAGAGTACCTTTGGATCCTTTCCGTTTAACATCTTTCCAATCTGGCGAGCCATTAGAGTCTTGCCAGTACCAGGGGGACCAAATAACAGCATTCCCTTAACATGCTTTATACCCAGTCTGATGCATACAGATTCCATTTCCATGATAAGAGTCAAGAAAGAAAGAGAAAATATATATATACGTATCACATAAATGCTATCTAGCAGAACAAATAGATATGACATTACTTGCTTGCCACGTGTGGAGGGAAAACCCTAGAAGCGAAAGCTCTCCTGAAAATATCTGCAAATTCATTGCTCAGGCCACCAATGCCAAGTGATTGAAGATTAAACTCCTTGTGCTTGAAAATGTTGCTGCTAGCAGCCTCACGCTGATTCACAATCTGCACAT
Source organism: Artemisia tridentata subsp. tridentata (assembly GCA_021014915.2). Taxonomy (NCBI): domain Eukaryota; kingdom Viridiplantae; phylum Streptophyta; class Magnoliopsida; order Asterales; family Asteraceae; genus Artemisia; species Artemisia tridentata. Next base: position 55,819,737 of record CP139504.1, read on the forward strand.
AAAGAATAACTTATTGTCATGGACCCTATCTCGTCTCATGAATGCTAAAAACAGCAGAGAAGGCTACAACACATGAAAAAGTTATCAGCCCATTCATTTAGAAAATAGTACCTTTATTCCACTAGAGTTGGGGGCTTCAAACACAATATATGAATCAGATGTAAGCATGCCTCTTTCAATGGCTGACTTTTCCTGCCCTTCCACAGCAACCTGGCTGACTGTGAAGATATAACCGTTCCCATGATACTCAAAAGTGACCCTTTGTCCTGATGTCAAAATCTGCATTTAAATAAGGCTTTATTTAAATCTTCTAACAGATAAAAATTAAGCAAATATGGAAAACAATCACTGTACTGATCATGTCTTTGAATATTATCATTTCTGAGACACTTTGCACCCATATCCTAGTCTAAACTCTAAAGTGAGGAATAAAATGATGCCTTGGAATCAGAAGTATGAAGTGCAGCTTTTATAATGTTGATTAATATTCAGAAAATATGCTAAGCATATTAGAAAATGTGAATGTCAAGCCAGCAAAAGAAACTGTTACACATGATGCGCATAATAGAAATGTGGATATTGATGTGGAGTAACCACCACCAAATGGTTAGTGGTAAGGCATTTGACTTCCTCACAAGAGGTCAAAGATTCGAACCTCGCTAGGTACATACTTAGAGGTGGCTAGGGAAGGGCCGGAAACGGTCACGGGGATACCCCCAGTTAGGCCGCATACGTTTAAGTCAGACTCTAAACAGGGAAAACCTCATCCGTTTGATATTGATGTGGTCTGATGACAGTGAGATACATGATCATAAATGAAGAATAAGTTTGGAGGCTGTTGGGTGACATCCACTCACCCATATAGAGAAAGCTAAGGCATCTACCATCTCCATCAAAAACACAAAGATGAAACTGATACAGTGTATCAAACTGCAGGCGGAGCAATGTGTTTTTGCTCTACAACAGCTGGTGTGTTGCTAAATCTTTTTTTTGAGAAGCGAAGTGTGAAATGCTGAAACTAAAAATGTAAATATGGATAACATAGTTGTACCTGGTTTACAAATCTTTTTCGAAGCTGCTGGGCTAAAAGGACAGCATCAACCTGCAAAATACAAAGATTCAAATTCCAATGATAAAAAGTGCAATCACAAAGCAAGTAGTTGATATGCACGTTAACGACTAATAAGAATGAGAAATACCTGCTCTTCTTTATTCCCTTTCTTCACAAACTCCAACTCAAGTGTAAGCAAGGCAATGTTGAAATCTTCAGGTGGAATAAACCTATAATGGTTCGCAAATGAATCATCCAAGAAGCAGCAAAAACTTACTCACTACAATAGAGCAAGGATAACCACAAATACCTGCTAACAGGTACCGAGTCGCCAGTAGAAACTCTAGCATGACGTCGCTGGATGGCATTTAGCCCGAGTTGTCCACTTTGTATGGTATTATACGCAGTTTGTTTCAGTTAAGTAAAACAACGAAATGCTTATTTATATATAACAACATAGTTGTCAACTAGAGACTCCGACTCGTAAAATTTTACAGATCCTAATTCTTCAAAGTAATGGGTGCAAGTTTATAATAGAGTTTTAATAAACTAGTAATAAGAAAATATAGTAAAACGCTAGAATTTGGGATTAGGCGTGGGTACTTGACATAATTGTAAAAACATAACTAATTCTTTGATTGTCCTCCCTTAGTCTCTAAGGTTACCTTAACATACCACTAAAACATTATCTCAAGAGCAGTGAAGTCGTGCTTAATTCTTTGGTCATTTTTTAGAAAATAAACGCAACTTCTAGACGTAGCTAAATTTTTAGGGCAACGAGTGTTTATCAATTGGATTACGTTTAAAAACGCTCCTATTTAAATTCTAAAACACTAATAAAACAAGTACTATAATCTGAATTTATAAACACAAAGAAATAAACAATAAGGTTAAAAGGATATGCAACGGATAAAACAAAGACGTCACCAACGAGTGCAAAAGCAAGATCAGATCCAGGTACAGTGAATTGACGGAGATCGGAAGGTGAACAATACGCGCAGTTTGTGTATGCTAGATCTTTCGTCGGTGTGTTTGTTACCGTCATCATCATCGATGATCCTGATCGACCCGCCATTCTTTAATTCAATCAGATTCAATCAAATTGTTTGAAATGATTATGGTCTGGTTTTTATTATGTGATTATGAAATATTATTGTAAAGGTTCGGTTATGTAGGATCGGAAGTTGACGGGGTTAAGTAATTGTCGACAACAAACAAATGTGTATCACCGGGACGAATTTCTCATTTCTTAGAAGAGTTTATTTAGATATATTTTATAATAAATTTTAAATATAATATATTATATAAATGAGTGGGGCAGTCGCGTGTTGCGTCGTGGTGATTGACATCAGTTTTTTGCAATCATGTCGGCCAAAACAATTTAGCAATACAGAGTACTATAATTAACAGCAAGATATTTATATGTGTTATTCTACTTTGTTTTCAATCATAGCACTATATTTTTGTTTCAAAAAGTTTTAACACAGATGAATGATAATTATTAATTATCTTAGCATGAGGAAAATATTAATAATAATGCATTTCATATATTATTATATTACTTTATTAAAAACGCTTCCAGAAATATATTTCTCGTAATTACCAAATCAAAGCACCGCGTTTATACTTTAGCTCAACGGGACACGGGATACACGGTATAATAATAATACAAAATCCACCTTCTTTTATTTTATAAAACAAAAAAAGGATGGAATCGATCTATTTTATCTCTCACTTTTCCCTCTCCTCCCATCCTCACCGGTCGACAACAACACCACAACCACCACCACTGGTCACTCTCCACCGCCATCACAGCCACGCAACCATCATCACCATCCACCACTCCTTCCTTCGTTCGAGTCAAGAGGTGAATAGATCAAGGAATCAAGATCGGTTCAGGTGAAGATCGGGTTCGGGTCGTGCTTCACTTCAATTTCTTTATTTTGTATTCGAATTCTAGATTAAAAATTGTATAATGATTAATTTAGTCGAAATGGATTTGGAACTTGTTTTGTAAATAAATGGTATCATCTTTAATTCGTGTACTTTTGGATCTATAAAGCTTGGTGTCATTAAGCTTGTAATAAGCTCTTGATTTATCTTATTTTCGGATTTATTTAATTTGTGGGCGTATTGACTTTGAGCCGAGACCTGGAAAAGGACTCCTTTTGCAAAGGGTCGTCAACTTCAGGGGTATTTTCTGCCAATTTTCCAAACTTTAAAACGACGTCGTCCGGTTGGTCACTGTAGAAATAACATGGGACACTGTAGCAATGTGGTACTGTAGCACTGTAGCTTAGCGTTTTTTTGCCCTTAAAACGACGTCGTTTTCTACCTCTTTTAATAATATTGGTAATGATAAAATAGTAAAAAAAAAAAAAAAAAAAAAAAAAAAAAAAAAAAAAAGTATAAGAAAAAATGAAAAAATTCACATATTGAGAGAGAAAATTGGATATGGCCCACAAATAAATGCAATCACACTTGAAACCAACATAAGTAGCCTACTATCACTTCTTTTATTCAAATCCCATTCCTTGATTCAAAAGAACAAACCAAACAATCAACTAATGTCTTGTCAAAGTAAAACCCATTCCACACCCTTAAAACAAATGGACCCTTATTTTCTTCTTAAAGAAATTTTCTTGCCACATCATTTTGGTTGGGGGACAATTATTTTAGGACGGGCGGGTGTTTGCTAAAACAACATATAAAAATGGACAAAAACGGACAATAACCAACATATTAGGTCATTTAAGTAATTGTATATGTTATTAGCTTTCTAATATAACTTTCTTCCAAATCATCCCACTTTTGGAAAGAAAGTTTTGGAGAGAAATTTAGCCGAATTTACTCTCCTCTTCTTTTCTTTTATCTCCTGAAAAAACTCAGGAACACGAATTTATTTTATTTTTTTCCCGCTTTTCTTTTTTTCTTCTTTCAAAAATAAAACTCGGGAACGCATGAAGTGCCACTCAAGAACACAACTGTAACACCCCCTAATTTGGTTTGTGGCAGCGAAAAAATAATTAGGGTGTTACGGTGAGGATCGAAGTTAAAATTTCAGAAAACGGCCCGGAAGGGGCGTTTTGAAAGGTCATATGTCATTCAAATGATATTTTTGATACAAGAGTGAATTATTTGATTTGAAAACCCCATAAAAGATGTGATAATTTGGAAAGAATGACATATTTGATTTTACACCATTAAGTTATCAGAGTAAAAGATGCCCGCTCCGTGTCTTGTCCTGCTCCGTTAATTACCTGAGATAAACATGCTTAAAACGTCAACACAATGGTTGGTGAGTTCGTGGAGATTAATAGAAAATAACTTTCTTTCATTAGATTTAAAAGGTGTACAGTGATTGTCGAAATAAATAATAGTTCTTCATTAAATAAATAACGAGTCGTGTTGAATAAAAATCCACAAGTAATTCATGTATGATCTCAAGCGATCATAAGTTTCAAGTTATAAATGAAGATGAGCTACGTTGTTATACGCTCGAAATGATGTGTTGGGTCAACTTTTAGGAGTAACGATATACTAAGCAATTTGAGCTATCTCGAATAGAATTCTCATTTAAGTCACATACGATAACAGTTAAAGTTCAAGTACAGGATTCATAATTATAACACATAGTGAAATTAATAATCTAGAGTCTGAAATCTATCAGTGTAAAGTGGTGGTCTTCTAAATACAGCTGTACCCTAATATATATGATACATTCATATATTCATAAAGTTATATTGCCCTAAGCCTCATGATACGCAAACGTTAACAATGTGTCGCACAAACGACATGTATTATATCGCACAAACGACATGTATTATTGATGCGCGTGATGTGTCGTTGCGGTTTAGCAGTTTTAATGCCTACTCAAGTTTTAAATTTATATTTAGCCGACTTATCAATAACACACACACTTAACGAGCAGTGTACCCGGTCAGTATGAAGATAATGGTAAGTAGAGTGTCGATCACTAAGAGTGGAACGTATGATCTCGTTAATCTAATCAGTATTTTAATATCCTAACGCAAGGGGGTTTCAGCCTGAGAGACTGGCACAGATTTGTTTGCAATTAAATAATAAAATAAACAAATAGGCACGAATCAGCAAGTAGCACACACGTACACAGATAGATACTAGAGACAATAAGAGGGCTGTCCTTATGATTAAGTAGATTGTCACTTGTTTTATTGATAGCTTTATATGAAGTGTATGTAATTAACCCTTTCTCGTTGGTCCTATTCTTATCGGCGAGTAAACCCTTAATGACGACTTATGTCTAAAAGTTATTCCTAAGTGATCAATTTAGAAACAACCGTGGGAGCCACACCTTGTCCCGCAGTCGGGTGCCCGCAAGCCACTAATAAACACAGAGGTGGTCAATGCACTAATAAGTAGTAACCAAAGACATCAACATATAAACTTTAATTGATGGGAAAGCAAGTATTAAAGGGAGTGCAATCTTTCCGTTGTCACATTACACAAGCCACCAATCCTGATGAATTAAAGTTTGCTAAAACAATAAAACAAAACTACTTAATGAATTAAATACATGCAGCACCTTCTTACAGCTCTTGTATCTTCGATTTGGGTGTGTCTTGTGCTGCCTCTTGACTGAATTCGTCCTTCTCTTCTGTTCGGTCTTTAGGTTTTCGAACTTCCGAATCTCTTTAATGCGTCTGGTCTACGGGGTATTTATAGTTTGTGTCTGAGGGAAGATGCGGCGCATCTCCTTAAGTAGATGCGGCGCATGTACTTAACTTCGCGTGGGGTCCAAGATTATAATATTCAGGAATATTCGTACACCGCCAGAAGATGCGGCGTAACTCCATGATTAGATGCGGCGCATGTCCTCTTGTATCTTGGATCGTATCTGGTGATATCTTGATAGAGATGCGGCGCATGTTGATAGTGAGATGCGGCGCATCTGGAGCAGATTAGTCTTGATCTTCTTCATTTCAGTAGACTCTTCACTTTATGCACGTTTTGCTCCATTATTAGTCCAAAATCGCTAAGTTTCACCAAATGCTTGTTTTTACCTGAGAATTACAAAAGTAAACGATTAAGTATCAATCCTCATACATAATATAGTAAAACAAGTCAAATTAATAGGATAAATGATAGTAATAAAATGTACTTATTTGAGTTCATCAAATATCCCCCCACTTGAACTTTACTTGTCCCCAAGTAAACCTTAGATTAAATCTCATGAAAATGTATCCTAAAAGATGTTAGGATTTATTTTTATATTTAAGCATGTACTCGTTTATTTCGTAATCACACAACTAAACACTTAACGAATTAGAAGTAAAATAAAATAAGTCGATAAAAGCAAATCTAATCGTTTAACTGTCCAGTCGCGACGAATATTCTATCATAAGCTTGGCAAGTATACACATCTCCACCACTAAAGCTAAGGAATAACAAGTCTAAAGCGGTAAAAAGGGTTTTTAGGCTTAAGGGTTAATTATTCTCTTTTCACTATCGATCTCAAATTCCAGAAAAGGCGACAAAATCACAAATACATGATCGAATCCACGAACACGATACTTGCAATTGCTCAAATCCTTAACTCGAATAGGCTAAAGATAGGTCCAAACTTCACCAATAATAATATATCAAAAAGGGCGACAAAATCATAAATACATAGCCGAATCCACGACTACGATACTTAAGATTGCTCAAATCCCTAATCTCAATAAATCAAAGGTTTGGTTGGATAAAGAATAATAAAGGGTATGGATAACATTTGGGATATAAATTGGTGTAAAAATAAAAATAAAAATAAACAAAACAAATAAATTAAAATCCTAAGTGTGGTTAATCACTATCCCAACCATCCCATGAATAAGACTCATATCATTGAATAACTCACGCTTTAACACTTGAAACACACGCTTTAGGTAGATACGAATTATACTCAACAAAATCTTAATCAAAGAATAATCCTTAATTGGCATTCCCATAACTGCCAATTCCCATTCAATCCATAGATATAATACAACAAACAGTGGTGATATCGACCACTTACATAACTCTACATCGTTGGCTTAAAATAAACATCCAACTCTTTTTTCTTTCTTTTTTTTTTTCTCATTTTTTTTTTTTTTTTTTTTTTTTTTTGAAACATAAACATAGATGTGTAAAATTTCACCACATCACTACAACTTTCTTTCCGGATAATTTTTATTCATACTTTTCATACTTTCAGAAATAACGCTAATAGTGAAAGTAGTAAACACACGAAAAATAAACTCAAAAATATACAATATTTACTTTCACTCCAATTTGCATTGTGCAATTTCCCGACCTAACCATATATAATGAATTACGCACGCGAACACAGGTAATGTAAGAAAACACACTCTGCCTATAGCAATTAACCAACCACGGATTCTAATCTACAGGGTAGGCTAAGGTTTAAGGTGTAACGAAACATTTTAAACATAGGTGTAAGAAACGAAAGGAATGGCGCTGAGGGTTTTTCTAGGGGTATCTTACTCTTAAAATGAGAGTAACAAAAGGTTTTATACGGGGGTTAACTAACCAGTGTAGTTAGCTAATAACACATAACATATAATAGGCTATTTGGTGTAATCCTAGAATTTTACCAATTTAGACAAGTCATTCCAATTAAATAAATAATACTCATTATGGTGGTCTCGAATAGTATACAAGCCAAGTTCTAAAGTTTACAAGTCACCGGCACACTCATAGATTTGTGAATTTTGGAAAAAATCACAATTTTTGAAAATAACGTCATGTGTGCAGTTATGCAACTTAGATCTTAAACAAAAACATGCTAAAAAATTTTTAAGTTTGATATATTAAGCACATTTTAAGCATAATTTTTGGAAAAGTTTAGGACAAGTAATTGTTAAGTGTTCTAATTCTCCTATCCCCCCACTTAAGTTAAACAACGTCCTCGTTGTTTGTATAAAAGGTTAAAAACTGGAAATAAAAAGAATTAGAACGGAAAAACTCCCCTGAGATTTGCTCGGTATGATCCTCCATTAGTATATGAGCAAAAATCAACTTCTTGTGGATTAGAACGTTAAAGCTTCATACTTGATGTATCCACAGAAAATTCAGAAATCTATAATACCACCAACACTTTAAAACACACCTAAGATAAGAAAGGTTCAACTTGCATAACACATTAGTAGTTAGGAAAAATAAAACTTAAAAATTAAAACTGAAAATCATCAGGTCAGTCGATGCGCCGTATCTTATTGAAGAAGATACGCCGTATCGAGCCTGGAATTAATACGGATCAGAATAAAGATGCGCCGCATCCTTAACCAGGGATGCGCCGCATTAAAATAAACTGATAAAAAGTTTTAAATTCGAAAAATAAAAAAAATGCAGAAAAATAAAGATATGACCATCTGCAGGAAATGCGTCGCATCTCAGGATTGAGATGCGCCGTATCCTCTGCGGTCTGACAGACTCAATACAAAATCAGAAAATAAAATAAAATAAAAGATAAGCATGGGTTGCCTCCCACGAAGCGCTTGTTTTTGTTTGAGTCACGAGCCTGACTCCACCCTTATTTACTGTGTAATAGGGTGTTGTTCCCCCCACTTGGGATCAAGTGCGGGTGATAGTAGCAATAAACACGAAAAGAGTGTAGATTTGCTATTAAAGATGGAAGAAATACATAAAGATCATACCTTGGCAATATATGTACATCTTCCCTATTCATACCCGGTTTGGTTGATAAATTGGATGACTCGACCACTTCATCTGAAAGAGTAGTATGTTGAGGAAAAATAAGTCTCCTTTCTTCTTGGTTAGTCTCTTTGGTAGTAAGGCGTCCCTTGACTTCCGCAGAAGATGAGAAAGGGTCTTCAGCAAGTAAAAGTTCGAGTTCCTCTATAACCTTCATAGGGTCGAAATCATCATCTTCATCAATCATAGCAATGTTCAAGAGCTCATCACCAAATTCTTCCTCGAGCTCCACCAAATACGGGTTGATCACAGGTGCTTCAATAGGTAGTGTAATAAATTTCACCTCATCATCTTTATGTTTTGCAACCTGTTTAGGAAAACTAGAAAGATTATTAGTAACGGGATTAATAATATTAAATAAATTTGTACCACTTTGTGTTGTAAGTGACTCCAATTCATCTCGTGAATCTCCGTCTTCAACTAGTGGTTTTGCAATTTCAGCATCCTCCCGAATTTCATTCTTAAATAAGTAATCCCAGATTTCTTCAAAATCCCTCGTTGGGTCAAAATCTGGCTTATCCGTTCCGCACCTAAATACTTCCGTTTGTTGTGGTAACTGCAGTATGCTATCGTACGCAATGGCATCAAACTTTTCAATATTAGAATACTCATTATCTTCATCCGAGGGAATATTATCATGGTGTTTTTGATATGATGAGAATATATCTTCCACCTCGGGTGGAAAATCACAAGTAATAGCACTATACACCATTGTCCCACATTCATCTTCATTTTCATTATAAGCACTTTCGGATGAATAAGCTTCTTTGTAAACAATTGCCGGATTTTCATTCAAATCAAACACTTGTGACTCTTCTTCATCTTGGGCAACTTCCGGAGAAATAACATCATCAATAACTATTGCCGGAAACCTAATTGCACCAAAATCGTATGATTCTTCTTCATCTTCATCAACTGATAAAGTCCAAGCGTGTCGAAATGGCAATTTGTTTCTCTCTCTCCCTGACTTTTTCTGCTTCAATAACAAGTATTCTTCCATCGTGAGTTCTTTATCCATGATGACTTGTGCACCATATCTTGCTCTTTCCCAATCGTATATCCCATTATTGCTCAAGGCTCTTTCCTCTTCAAATCTGATATATTCTTCCATTGTAATATCCGGATCGTCCATCTTCCTGAAATAAAACTTACTCGTGCAAAAGAAGGGTGAAACGATCAAAGTAAAATAAAAGCTGCTGATATCTGTTCTTTATCCCCGGCAACGGCGCCAAAAACTTGATGCGCGTGATGTGTCGTTGCGGTTTAGCAGTTTTAATGCCTACTCAAGTTTTAAATTTATATTTAGCCGACTTATCAATAACACACACACTTAACGAGCAGTGTACCCGGTCAGTATGAAGATAATGGTAAGTAGAGTGTCGATCACTAAGAGTGGAACGTATGATCTCGTTAATCTAATCAGTATTTTAATATCCTAACGCAAGGGGGTTTCAGCCTGAGAGACTGGCACAGATTTGTTTGCAATTAAATAATAAAATAAACAAATAGGCACGAATCAGCAAGTAGCACACACGTACACAGATAGATACTAGAGACAATAAGAGGGCTGTCCTTATGATTAAGTAGATTGTCACTTGTTTTATTGATAGCTTTATATGAAGTGTATGTAATTAACCCTTTCTCGTTGGTCCTATTCTTATCGGCGAGTAAACCCTTAATGACGACTTATGTCTAAAAGTTATTCCTAAGTGATCAATTTAGAAACAACCGTGGGAGCCACACCTTGTCCCGCAGTCGGGTGCCCGCAAGCCACTAATAAACACAGAGGTGGTCAATGCACTAATAAGTAGTAACCAAAGACATCAACATATAAACTTTAATTGATGGGAAAGCAAGTATTAAAGGGAGTGCAATCTTTCCGTTGTCACATTACACAAGCCACCAATCCTGATGAATTAAAGTTTGCTAAAACAATAAAACAAAACTACTTAATGAATTAAATACATGCAGCACCTTCTTACAGCTCTTGTATCTTCGATTTGGGTGTGTCTTGTGCTGCCTCTTAACTGAATTCGTCCTTCTCTTCTGTTCGGTCTTTAGGTTTTCGAACTTCCGAATCTCTTTAATGCGTCTGGTCTACGGGGTATTTATAGTTTGTGTCTGAGGGAAGATGCGGCGCATCTCCTTAAGTAGATGCGGCGCATGTACTTAACTTCGCGTGGGGTCCAAGATTATAATATTCAGGAATATTCGTACACCGCCAGAAGATGCGGCGTAACTCCATGATTAGATGCGGCGCATGTCCTCTTGTATCTTGGATCGTATCTGGTGATATCTTGATAGAGATGCGGCGCATGTTGATAGTGAGATGCGGCGCATCTGGAGCAGATTAGTCTTGATCTTCTTCATTTCAGTAGACTCTTCACTTTATGCACGTTTTGCTCCATTATTAGTCCAAAATCGCTAAGTTTCACCAAATGCTTGTTTTTACCTGAGAATTACAAAAGTAAACGATTAAGTATCAATCCTCATACATAATATAGTAAAACAAGTCAAATTAATAGGATAAATGATAGTAATAAAATGTACTTATTTGAGTTCATCAATTATATCGCACAAACGACATGTATTATACTGCACAAACAGCATGAATTTATACCGCACAAAGCAGTATGAAATGTATCGCACAAACGACATGTATTATACTGCACAAACAGCATGTATTCAATGAGAATCAGTGTCATGTTATGACAAGTAGTTTGGAGTGCTTTTATCCAAGTTCAGCATGTAAGGTACACAAGTAAATTGCAAGTAAAATGAGCATATAAGTCTACTAGGGAGTATATCGTAACATGTAACCAGGAGTAGTAATTCATAGAAATCTTCCAAGTATAAAGTAATTGAAAATCATTCGAGCATGTATCTCCCCAAAAACATATAACTTGTAAATAAATAAAAGTGGGGCTACAACTCACGGTAAGTCATAAGAGTTTTCATAGTGCTTATAGAAGTATTTTATCGCAAAACAAATCATATAGTTGATAAATGAGTAAAATATTTCGAAGCATGTATCTCCCCCAAAAAGTATAAATCAAGTATTTAAATAGGAGGGGCCACGACTCACCTTAGCCACAGCAGAGCAAAGATCACACTGACACGACTGGCATTTAGAGCATATCACAACGGTCTCAAAACATATAGCACGACGATACACAACGGTCTAGGATCGGCACAACCTAGTACGTATACAGTTATCTCAAAACACGTCTCGCACAATAATAAAGTCTATAAAAGACAATGTGTCGTAGTTTTCGTGGATTACTCAGTTTTCAAAACTTATCAAAAGCTTAGTTTAAATGTTTCGTGTGGTGTGGTAAGATAACCTAGACTCGACGTACAACTCACGCCAAAAAGAATAGACATCAACTAACTCAAGAGGATACTGACGAGAACTCAAACCAATGAGGACAACTTAGAAGCTAAAGTCAAATAAACACCTCAAATAAAATAACTAGTTTGTACATTTCGGCATTTACCCCGTTATTCCCAAATAGTTGGTATAAGACAATGATGTTTTATAATAAAAATGAGTTTAGTTAATAAAACTAGTTTTTCTCGAGTCATCGAGACTTGGATTAACCAAAACTGAAATTACAATATTTAGCAAGTTTATGTCCCACTATTAACCTCGTAAATATTAGTTTAGGTTTTATTGAAGATTTTGTGTCCAGTCCGAGTTTAATACCGTCTCAAGTCTCAAAATGTTCAATGAATCCGATATCTAATGTTGTAAGTCCGATAACGATTCACAATTGTCCAAACGTCCAAGTCAAAGTCCGTATTCACCGTATTCAAATTTAAGTCACGATTCCAAGTTCAACCCGAAATGTACTAATGTGTATTAATGTCAAATCAAATAAATATCGTTAGTTCACGTTTAATAGTTCGAAATATTACTACAAATTACTTAGGTAAATTTAACTGATCCAATCCCGTTTTAAAACTTTAGCCCCATGTCATGGGCTATTAAGCCCACTATCCACTCATTTTAATACAAACACAAATGCAAACATGGCCCTTTTTCATGGGCTACTAAGCCCATTGCCCATCCATTCCCAAATCCAATTAACACCAAATAAGTCACATAGAATAAGCAAATTTTGAATCTGTCACACAAGACACAAACCGGGTCGGAAGTAAACTAAGTATACATTGGGTCGTACGGACCCGTAACCAAGACCACAACCCGACGTAAATACACGCACCCTTGCGGCTGTTAACTCGAGACTCTAACCGAAGTCGCATAAACCACAACTACAACAAATTATAACCATAACCATTATAAGAAGCAAAACAAAGTTTCACACCATTTCGACACCCCTTGGTGTCTTGCTGAACCGAGACCAACAACCTAACAATGACAACCAACAACAATACTACAAGTATTTGCCAAGAACATTACCGAGACCCTAGTGGTCTCGGTCTCTGTCCGAAACGCAGCTAAAACTATATCGAGACCAAAAATCAAATCAAGATCAAACTATTATATAACTAAGTCTCCATTGGAGACATCAACCGAACTGCTAGTCGGGTTTTAACCCGACCCGTATACAAAACCGAATCAACAAAACCTGTTAACAATCTTACCACACGAATGATTTTTAAAAACGTTTTCACTCGATTTTTAAATCATGATTCAACAGCCTCGTTTTATAGTCACGATAGTTAACTCAAATCGATTTAATTCCGTTATAGATCCACGAAAACAGAGCAATAATAATCGGTAATAAATAAAGAAAATATAATGACGGGATTCTCGGTTTTACCATGACGAGAAGGAGAAGAACAGAGCGGCGGTGTCGCGTGGTGACTGGAAAGACTCGAACCAACAAACTCCTTAAAAATAGCGGCAGCAGTGGTGGTTTAATCGTGGTGTTTGAGTGAGTTTCTTGGCGCGTGGATTATGAGGAAATGATGGGGATGATGAGGGGATCATAGTGGTGGTGGCGATGTAGTAAGGTGAGCGGCGGTGATGGCCGGGTGGCCGGAAATGGCGCCGGATATTTGAGGTAGGAGAGAGATGGGATAGCTAGTGAGGGAAAATGGGATTGGCTGTGATGTTTATAAGTGAGTATATATAGAGCGTAGAGATAGGGAAATCTAGATAAGATAAGGTAATCTAGCATGCGCCAATGATATTGCAGATTGTTAGATTTTTGTAGATAAGGAAGTGAACTGTAGATATTTAGTAGATTTTTTATGTCCTTTCGATGTATACGTGGAATGAGAAGATATAAAACATGTGGGAATTAGGGTATTATATGTGAGGGAATATGTATGGGCTAAGATAACATGTTGCTCAAGTAGTTATAGTAGGTATAGATTGATTACATATTTTTATAAAAAGAGTCGGTTTGATTTGTATCATCCGAAAGATCTATGTAATATTTATATATCCAGAAGAAAAATAAAAGGATAGATCGTATATAAAAGATATAGAACCAAATGGACACATTTTGCTTGTGAAAAAGAAATAGATTGATTTATTATGGAGTAGAATTTGCATGATCTACGTATTACATATAAGAAGAGTTTGCATACATAACTTTGTATTGTAAAATGAAGGTAAGTTGGAATTGAGTTAAATATTCCAATTGTAGAAAAGCTTGCAATTATTTGGGACGTTTGAATTTAGTGAAAATGGGGTGTCGTAGTTTATTCGTGTCTCGTAGTATGTGTCGCGAAAATGTAACGTGGTAATGTTAACAATAAGAGAATTTTTTTAATTTCCTCGTAAAAATAGGTTTTGTTAAAAGGTAACACCAGATTATTATTAATCAGTGAGATTTATTACGATGAATTTTTACGGTATCTTACAGTATCCACCCCTAAATTTTGAACTTCGTCCCGAAGTTCAGTGTGTGATAGGTGTTGGGAAATGTGTTGTTCTGAGTTGAGGGTTTATGGAGAATTGTTGTCGAGAGATTTCTATTCGAAAATCGAGGAAACGAGATTCTAGTTAGATTTATTCATGCTGGATGAAATAGATTCGAATGTTGGGTCAATTAATAAACCTAAGGATTGCGAATAATGAGAATAACGGTCAGGAATTGTGGGAATTTAACGGCTAGTGAATAGTGTGTACCAACGGTCGTGATTTAAGCGTTTGTCATTCCGTTGGTGATTGTAGCCCTTATCGTGGATATGGCGTATGGAAAATAGGTAGTAGGAAGGTTGGAATATATAGTTGTAACTTTAGCATTATCGTTGCTAATTTTGTAATTATGTACTAATTTCCGTGTATTCTAATAAAATCTATGTTATTTGTGTTTTTCATAAGTCTTTGTGAGTTCTTAGGTTTCTAATGCTTGTACTTTTATCAGTTCCTTATCATAAGAATGGTGAGTAATATGTGTAGGTATTTATTTGTGGTTGGTCAAAAGTGACATTTATAAGCAATTTATTTTGTCTCAAGATTTTGCTTTTGAATGGAAATTGTTATTAGAAAATCTGGAAGATAACTGTTTCATTCATGACATGATTCTTCCTAAATTAGACATAGTTGATCAGGCTATGTATAATTTGAGGACCAAATAATGTAATGCTTGACTCAGTCACCGTGATATTTATGCTTCCTCAAAAAGTTTTATATGGTTCAATTATAATGGTTCCGCCACAAAGTCGGACACCCTCTGATTATTTTCAAATGAATTATAAAGTTTTTGTTCATATTCCGAGGATAAGTCAGGAATTTCTAAAGTGCTACTAGGATATCTTTGGTATAGACTTAAGTTTTAGGTGAGGATTTCTTACAATGTGGTAATAATCTATTGTTTGGCTTAGAAATGGTGTTGTCCAATTTTCTAAGATGAATACAGTGTATTGTTACATAACTACTATGAATAGGGAGAATAGAATAGAAATAGACGTGGATTATAATTATTTCGGAAATATTACAAGGTAGAGTCTTCATACTGTAGAAAGATAATTGTTACACTTAGGTTACATCCATCATACATAAGGTGAATACAAACGGAGATACAACTTAAATGGTTTTAGACTAGAGTTTATTTATCCATGACAGGAATTTATTATCTGCTTAACATTGGTGTCATCCTTCGGCGTTGTTAAGTTCCTAAAGAGTTTCCATTCTCTTCCACGGGTCTTGTCGTTCTAATTGGTATTTCGTTTTGGGCATCGGTTCTTGTAGTGCCCCTGCTCGCCACAGCCGTAGCACACTATTTCTATTGGCTGCAAGTTTGCATCCGTGGCTCTGCAGTCCTTAGTTTTATGGCCCATTTTTCGGCACTTTCCGCATCGGTCAGGACAAGGTCCATTGTGATGCATCCGACATTGGTTACACTGGGGTAGTGTCCCGGCATAGCCCTTTCCTTTAGTGGGCACATCCACATAAGCCCTGGCGGTTTCCTGACGGCAGTTTTGCGGGCGGTGGCGGTCGTTGCGGTGTTGCTGATAGTTGTTGTGGTGGTTGTTGTTGTCGTTCTTCTTTTTGTTGTTGTTGGGAGTGGTGGTTCCATGATCATTTATCTTTCTCTTATGATCATTACCGTCGGAGGTAGAATTTCGTTTGATTTCTCGATCCAATAATCGCTGTGCAAGTGTGATTGCATCCTCAAGAGTCTTCGGGTTGGATGCGGTGACGTCCCCCTCGATGCTTTGGGGTAGTCCTTCCACATAGCGTTCTAGCGTCTTTTCTATGTCTGACACCATGGACGGGCATAGAAGAGATAATTCTTGAAATTTTCGGTTGTACGTCCTCAGGTCATTATTTCTCACCACTAGTTGATGAAATTCATCCTCTAGTTTCCTAACCTCCGTCCGAGGACAGTACTTCCTTAACATCTTATTTTTCAATTCAGTCCAGGAGATTTGGAATGCTGCATCGGCACCCATGGTTTTGACAATAGAATTCCACCAAGATAGGGCATCTCCCCTTAAAGTTCTGGTAGCAAAAGTGACTTTGTTGTTCTCTGCGCAGTTGCTTCTCATGAATACAGTTTCACTACATTCAAACCACTGAGCTAACTCTGTCACTCCTTCTATACCCTTGAAGGTGGTTGGCTGACAACTCATGAAGTCTTTGTAAGTGCATTTACGCTGTGTAGATGCCTCACCTTCAGTCGTTGCTCCTATGTTATTGCTTTTGCGGGTGGCAGCATCGGCCTCGCGTGCTGCGGCGATGCCGGCATCAATCATTCTTTGGACATCCTCTGGCGTTAGTGCTGCGGTAGGGTTGGTAGTTTCGTGTCCGGTACGCACCATTTTCTATTAAGGCCATAAGGAACACGGATTTAGGATTTACATAATAGTCTTGTTAGAACGATTTGAGTAATGGAGAAGTGAGTATATGAGTTCTAACAATCCTGCCAAAACGTGAGGTTATGATTAAATTGAAGATCACAACAATTACGACATGTTTGGATACCATCGTAAGTGAGTGATCACTTCTTGGTATAGAATTGCTAAGGAATAAACTGTTTCTTCTACAAAAAGCCGAAGTTCAGCAACTTTCTCTTCATTCATCAAGTTTTCTTCTGAAATTTTCTCTTAAAGAATTCTATGGTCATAGCCTAGTTTGTGTTGGTATGAGGAATCCTAACAATCGTAGGTAATATTATGGTAGGTCTGGATATAATCACCGTAAATATCATAATATTAATAACTTGATCGATTGTTTTGCAAAGCAAACGATACAAGGTCTTTTATTAATGTTCCATGCAACAGGTTAATAAACCTCTGTCTTTCTCATTGTAAGGATTGTCATGTGGGAGTGTTTCTCAATATCTCTGACTGAAACCTTATCAGTCCGTCCTAGAAGTCCATCTTGTCGGAGAAAAGTTCAGGTAGGGTGTCGTTGGTTGTGAGTGGTGTTTTGTCAATGATGTTAATAGGAGTGTATCGATCTGTTCTTTATGACGCTCCAGTCGCGTCATGTTGGTGGGAGGAGTAGGTGTGTGGGTAATTGTTGTCCTAAAGTTCTATCCAGTCTTGAGGATTCGGGTTGAAAGAGTAAAAGCAGGTGGGAAATAGTAATTACGAGGGAGACCTGAGAGGGTAAATTCTCTCTAGGAGTCGACTCTCGTTGGTGGGGTGTAAACCGGTAAGTCTGGGTGAGTAGTCTTAACAAGTAGTCGGGTCCAGTCGACGGTGAAGGGGATGATGAAACTAGTGGTGGTAAGGTATGGTGACATTATCCTGATCATGTCTTGGGGTGAAATAAAGTGAAAATGGTAGTATAATTGGTACTTGGTATGTGCTAAAACACATACTTTTTCTTGACCAAAACCGGACCCAAATAGACCAAAAACCCGACCAAAATGCTAAATATATTGTGTTTTTGTGTTTTTACATATGCAGGCATTGATATCAAAGAAAAGGACAAAAATAAAGAAATAGCCGGGAAACGAGCACGAGATTTGGGAGAGTGTCAAAGCCAAAGCCGGGAATGCTATGTTTGGTCAAAAGTCAGAAACAGCCCTTGGATCATCTTTAAAAATATGGCAGCAAAGGTCCCTTAAAAATCAAGAATTCACATAATTAGTCCCTATGAGAAAAATCCTTAAATTCTAAAAACATCTTAAACCCGGATCCAAACACAAACCCTTAACTAAATAAACATAGCCCACTAACTCCAACACAACCCAGCCATCCAATACCCTTACCCGGCCCAACCTTAAACCCGAGCCCCACTATCCCTTTTCTATACCCGGTCAAAATAAAAGCCGGTCAAAACAAAGATAAAAACTCACACAATTAATAAACAAACACACCCTCTCTCACAGTCACAAAAACGCGCCCAAATAAATCCCCAATCTTTACTATTCACCGAACCCTAAAATTCACCTCACCCAAATTACCCAATTCCCTAATAATTACCTCATGATTAGTGGTTCTAGAAGAGTCTGACACTGCCAGGGACACGTGGAGCCTGCTGATAGGCTCGAACACCTCACTAAATATGATCTAAGGGTCAAGATCGATTGGATGATGCAAAAGATTGATCAAGGGCTGAAAAGGACTGAAGGAAGCACGCGGATCAGTGACGTGGACAGCTAGAAGCTTCACCCCGTGGCTATAAAAGCTCCCTCATCTCTCACTTTTCGGGGTTAGCTAGTTAGTAGGTTAGATTTTAGGAGTAGGATTAATTTAGTCTTAGCTTATTTTAGGATTAGTATTCTGCTTATTTGTATTGTTCTTGTTAGTTTTCAATCAGATGTACTCCAAATTTCATTTTTAATGTAAGTCAACGTTGGTCAAAACTCTTGTTCATCAGCCTGTTTTTAATGTAAGTGTTAATTTTAAATTTCAAGCTTTATTGATTTTACTTTTTATGTCATGAGTTGGATTTAAGTTTCTGTTGCTAATTTCTCATTTATTGCTTTTAGTCAAATCATTAGTCAAAGCAGTTTATTCAAGTTTTTCTTCAGTTTAGTTGCTTGTGAAAATTTCTGTTTCAGATTAGAAATTAGAATTGTGGTTATTGAGATTCTGATTTTCAGGTTTTATAAGTTCATTCTACTTGAGAAATAGGAATAAGATCAGTAAGGGTGTGTTTGATTTAAGGCAGCTTATGGGTCATATTGGATCTGTGTTTCTGTTTGGGTGAATGTGTCTTAGATCTAAGTGTTGTAGTGTAAACTGCATAGTAAGGGATATTTGGATCTATGGATTTCACTATGATATTGTTGTTGAATTGTGATTTGCTGAGTTTATAATTTACTGCATCACTTTCATTTAGATCAGTTCTAGCATAATATTAGGTGTGTATTGGAGTATAGTCATTATTGCTTTAGATTTCATGGATTCTGCTAGTTTATGGTGTTTATATGAACTGTGATCTTTGGAGTTGTTAAGCTTTATGAGGATTCATGTTAGTTGATGTTTAGAATAGCTTAAACGCATATAGATTGAGAGATTAGGGTAGCTTAAATTCACTGCAGTCAACTTTGAGTAGCACTTAATTAGTTAAAATTAATCTGTGAGATCTGTTGCATGTTGTACTTAGCTGCTATATTCATGTTCTGATTTGATTGATCATATGTGGTTGGAATTTGTTTTGGATTGATGTTCTAAGTAGCTTACCAGCTTGTAGCTCTAGATCAATTAGAAAATCTCAGTTTGTAGCTCAATAGCTTATCTAAATTTAAGCTCAAAGGTGACTGTCTGCTATAAGTCTGCTCTGTACTTCAGCCATAAGCTCAAGTTCATGAGCATTTTTCTTGCAATTTATTTGAGTATTAGAGTGAGATTTTTGGGGCAAAAGCTAGCCATACTAGCTGTTAATCAAAATCTGCTTTTGTTTTGATTTCTTAGCTTATTTGGATAGCTTACTTGAGTCCTTTTTGTGCCTGTTTGAACTGCTTAATGAACAATTGTGCTAAGTTTGACTGTCTGGTATATAAGCTGTTTTCCAGCTTATTTGAGCTTGATTAAGCTAATTCTTTTCATAAAATTAGTAGCGGCTTATTGTTATTTGATTTGCAAAAGAAGAAAAATAAAAAAAAAAATAGTTTAAATAATTCTTAGTAGCTTAGGATTGAACCTGGGTCGTTTGTAGTTTAAAAACGTTTTTCAATTCTTAGTTTTTACCAATTGGTCCGCTAATTTCATTTTTGTCTAATCCAGTCCCTTTCTTTCTTTTTCAATTTCAGTTTTATTTAAGTTTCAGAAAAGTACCATTTGGTCCCTGTCTTTTAGTAAGTCAATAATAGTTTCAGTTTTTACCATTTTAGTCCCTCATTTTTTATAAAACTTTATTTTCTTAAATTTCTTTTATAAAATCAGTTTTTAATAAAATTCATTTTCGTCCCTTAGATTTTATTTTTATTTTTATTTCTATTTTTAGTATAATTTCACTAATAGATTTATAAATCTCGGGATTAGCCCGGGATTTGCATTTATTTGAATTTTCTTTGTGTGCATTTATTTTAATAGCGTAGATTGCTTTTAATTTTTCTTATTATAGTGTAATCAATTCTAAAAAAAATAATCACTTTCACTTTCACTTATTCACTTCACATTGTCACGACTCCGAATCGACTTAAACGCCGTCAAACCTTCGTTGGGAGAACGACCCGGGGAATTGTATTCGTTACAATTTCTTTGGATTCAAAAATAAAAATAAAAATATATATTACATCAATAAAATGGCGCCGCTGCCGGGGAAGGCTTGAAACGTTGTCGTTGATTCGTATCGTATTTTGTGTATTGAAGAACCTTCCCCGTGGAAGTTATCGTCTTGTTTTGTAAATAAATTGTTTTTGAAAAAAAAAAAATATAATAATAATAAAATAAAAAAACCATTTGAATACTTGTCACCAAGTATTCACAATACCAAAAAAAAAAAAAAAAAAAAAAAAAAAAAAAAAAAAACACTTTTCCTAAAGTGTTTTCACCATTAATAATAAATCCTCGGTCTTCCGTTGAAGGAGGGCGGTTGTAAACCATTCCGAATAAACAACAAAAGAGATCGTGTAGTTAAACGTTTCTTGGATTATTTCTTTACTACAACCTAATCACGGGGTTTAAGGAAGTCTTGACATTAAATTGCAGACTGAAGAGAGATCCATTCTTCTCTCCCGCCACGCTGCGCGTAGTTTTGAAAGAAACGAGTACGGTTGATAAAACGATCACCAAAAAGATAATAATTTTTTTCCTTATATATAAAAATCCAAAAAGATTTTCTTTCCAAAATTATTTTTTTTTTCTTTTGTGATTTTCCATGTTCCTAAATTTGAAAATTCAAAAATATTCTTCTTCAATCTTCTTATCCGTTTAATTCTCATCTTCTTAATCCTCTATTTGTTTAATTCTGATGGAATCAATTATTCCTTGCGTTGGTTGTGGAGAACCGCTTTTTGGATTACCTTGTCGGTGGTGTACGTGCGAACAGTGCGGAAATGATATTCGAAACGGAAGTTGTTTGTTTTGTGGTTCGAGGAATTCAGTTGATTATAATCCAAATACGAATTCATTCAACGACTATTCAAATTTCTACAACTACCCACCACAGCCCGATATATCTTCGTTCGATCAACGTTATTGCGATGGGTGTGGAGATTCGATTGATCCGACATCGTCTTATTGTCAACGGTGCACTTGCAAGAGGTGTGGTAGAAATTTGATCAATGGATTTTGTTCGTTTTGTGCTTCGGAAGCCGAAAATTCATATACTTATGATTTAAATCCGAACATTTCCAATTATCCCCAAAATAATTTCACTCACCCTCCTCAAAACTTTTATGAGCAAGAACCGTATTTCAATGATACACCGAACTTTTCTTGTCCAAATTGTGGAGGTCCTCATAATGACTATCAATGTCAACCGTGGAATCAAAATTACTATGAACCGAATCCTTGTTATAGTACTCCCGGTTTTGACAATTTCCAACCTCCGCAACCACTCAATCAAGAACTTCTCATTGAACTATTAGAATCTACAAAGAAATATAACCATGGACTTCTAGAGTTAACAAAAAGCTTTAAGGATATGGTTAATCAATTTACCCAAAAAACTTCTGGAGAACTTCTAGCTAAAGAACAAGCAGCTAGAGTAAACTCCCAATATCGTCAAACTTTCGTTTACGATGACGACGATGATGAGGATTCTGGGTGGAGAGTTTATGAGAGTTCGTCAGTTGCAACAGCACCCGTCGTTCCTACCAAAGAACCCGAGGACTCTCTAAAAATGGGGGACGAGCATCTCGACACTATTCCAGCAACGGAATCAGACGGTGTTGAGAACCTTGTCCCAATCCCAAGTGAGTCTAAGGAAATATTTGACGGTGAATTTGATTCACAATCTTATGGAGATTCCCTTGATGTTTCCGAGATTACTTCCGGAATTTTCTCTAACCCTCTTTTTGAATATAATAAAGAGTACACTTTCAGTGTTATTAATCCTCTTTTTGATGAGGGGTTAGAGGACGTTGAGGGCGAGGAGGATCTTCTTTCTAATCTTGATGAGCCCATACCGGAACTCACAGATTCTCCTCGTATTCTTGAATCTTCTCATGAGGAGTTCTCTGATGAACTCACTCATATCATACCTCCTCCAGAGTATGATTTCTATAAATTTGAGGAAGATCCTGACCCGGGGGGAGATGTACTCTATCCTAAGAGTTTGCTTATCGATGATATCAGCCCGACCCTCCCTCCCGAGGTTTTTGCTAAAGAATCAATGAGCTTTGATGATGAAGAATGGATCCCCATTCTAATTATGATTTTTCTCCCTTTCTTCACCTACTCGGTGACTTCTCCTCTTCTTCACTCATTTGTGAGTGAAGATATCATCTTTGACCCCGGCATTTCTCATTCTTTTATGCCGTGGGTATCTCATCGGAGTGGAACTTTCATGTGCTTCAGTGTTTATCCAAACATCTTGAACGAAAGTCCGATGGAGATTATTTCTTCCACTTGCTCCCCCAAGGACAAATAAATTCGGGGTCGAGTCAAGCTCATGTGACTCGGTTACCAAAAACAAGCGCTTCGTGGGAGGCACCCCATGCTTATCCATCTATCTTCTTATCTATTTTCTAATAAAGTGAGAGAGGAGGGTTTCCTCTTCCGTATCTTGTGTTTCGTGTTTTCTGTGATGTGTCCAGGAATGCCCAATGATGAAGACTCTCGTGCTCGTAGTTTCCTTCACGCTACTCGAGTTTCATCATCCGCTGCTTATCCGATATCCTAAATCTTATCGTTTTACATCTATCTTTTGGCATAATTAATAAACGGCCTTAGATTTATGTAGGAGCACCCTTACCTTTAAGACATTGAGGACAATGTCTCGTTTTAGTCTGGGGGGGGGGGGGGGGTAATCTTGCGATTTGATTTTTGCCTTGCATTTTTTTTGCCATTTTCTCATGCAACCCCGTTCTTTCCTCCAAAATTGAAAAAAAAAAAAAAAATCCAAAAAATGAGAAAAATTTAAAATTTTTGCAAAAATAGAATAAATTTTGACATTTTTGTTGACTTTCCGCTGGAGAGAGTAGGAATAAAATTTTGACTTGACCGGGCGTGTTGAGCCCTAGCTTGTCTCCTTAACCATTTATAATCCATAAGCTTGTGCTAGTCTTTTACACAAGGAGCTATAAAACGCGAATTCTTTTTAAGAGTTTGCAAGTTCCCGTATTTGACTTTATATATGCATGGCTTGATTATAAGGCTAAGCATTCGCGGATCTTATTATTTAAGATTTTAAATTTGCGAAGAACGAGAAATGATAGAGTCGTTTATAAGTTAGATTGCTAAACGTGGAGTAGTTGGTTCTCTTTAGAGCTCATTGAAGTTATTTGTGGCTTTTTGTTCCCATAAGCTTGTTTCACTCAAAAATAGAAAAATAGTAATAATTAAAGCTATTTTAGTTTTGGCGATAATTAGTTTTTATTTCTTCCTTAGAGAATTCTTGCTTATGAAAGTTGGGTACACATCAAGGTACTGTCAGTGTTACGGTGTAATAGACTATTCCATCTTGCCGGCTCACAACCGATGTTGGGATTGTTATAAAAGCCGTAGGACTCGGGATTTGGCAAAATATATAATAATGAATATTAATAATAATCCAAAGCCATAAAAAGTTTTCTGCATCTTGCCGGTTCGCAGCCGATGTTGTAGACTTCTAATAAAGGCAGAGGAAAATTTCCAAGGTCATAATAGACTATCACATCTTGCCGGTTCGCAGCCGATGTTGTGATTGTTATAAAGGGCCAAGGATTAATAATATGTGCTTAATAATGTCTAAAAATGCCAAATTTCGACTCCGAGGTATCCTAATAAAGGCTTCCGTCTCTGGACTCGTAGATGAGTTGTTTCGGTCGCAAATAAAAGGGATATTCTCAAAATCGTGTTAAATCAGAGACCTTGATGTGGACCTCATTTTTGTATGCAACGGTTTTCGAGGGAAGATTTGAAAACTACTTAGCGTCTAAACTAGGTATCTTTATCGGATTAAAAATTATCGAAACGAGAACTTGAAGAAATTCATTTCTCACCAAAAATAAAATAAATAGAGGAAAAATAGGAATTTGGGAACGGGAAGTCCACAATTAGCTTTTATGAGTAGTGTTGGCAATCTAGCTTGTAAATGACAATGATTTCGTTTTTAAGCTTAGTTTGGGGACTTGTGAAAAATCGGGGACGACGAATTTTATCCATATGGTCACTTCCCCTTGTGTCGTGTTTCCTACTCGAAGACCCTAAAAATTATCGGGAGATAATGATTGTCAACAAAAGCCGTCACTTAAATAAATAAGAAAATACAAAAATAGAATAAAAAGGAAAATCGGGGAGTTTTTAGAACTTTGGATTTCTTGATCTCTTTTGAAAATTTTGCTACTTCTCAAAGTTAGTAAAAAGAGATTGGAAATTTTCGGTTTCAGAAACGTGTTTTTATAACATTGCATGAGGACATTGCAATACTTAGTCTGGGGGATTTTGGTATGTGCTAAAACACATAATTTTTCTTGACCAAAACCGGACCCAAATAGACCAAAAACCCGACCAAAATGCCAAATATATTGTGTTTTTGTGTTTTTACATATGCAGGCACTGATATCGAAGAAAAGGACAAAAATAAAGAAATAGCCGGGAAACGAGCACGAGATTTGGGAGAGTGTCAAAGCCAAAGCCGGGAATGCTATGTTTGGTCAAAAGTCAGAAACAGCCCTTGGATCATCTTTAAAAATATGGCAGCAAAGGTCCCTTAAAAATCAAGAATTCACATAATTAGTCCCTATGAGAAAAATCCTTAAATTCTAAAAACATCTTAAACCCGGATCCAAACACAAACCCTTAACTAAATAAACATAGCCCACTAACTCCAACACAACCCAGCCATCCAATACCCTTACCCGGCCCAACCTTAAACCCGAGCCCCACTATCCCTTTTCTATACCCGGTCAAAATAAAAGCCGGTCAAAACAAAGATAAAAACTCACACAATTAATAAAACAAACACACCCTCTCTCACAGTCACAAAAACGCGCCCAAATAAATCCCCAATCTTTACTATTCACCGAACCCTAAAATTCACCTCACCCAAATTACCCAATTCCCTAATAATTACCTCATGATTAGTGGTTCTAGAAGAGTCTGACACTGCCAGGGACACGTGGAGCCTGCTGATAGGCTCGAACACCTCACTAAATATGATCTAAGGGTCAAGATCGATTGGATGATGCAAAAGATTGATCAAGGGCTGAAAAGGACTGAAGGAAGCACGCGGATCAGTGACGTGGACAGCTAGAAGCTTCACCCCGTGGCTATAAAAGCTCCCTCATCTCTCACTTTTCGGGGTTAGCTAGTTAGTAGGTTAGATTTTAGGAGTAGGATTAATTTAGTCTTAGCTTATTTTAGGATTAGTATTCTGCTTATTTGTATTGTTCTTGTTAGTTTTCAATCAGATGTACTCCAAATTTCATTTTTAATGTAAGTCAACGTTGGTCAAAACTCTTGTTCATCAGCCTGTTTTTAATGTAAGTGTTAATTTTAAATTTCAAGCTTTATTGATTTTACTTTTTATGTCATGAGTTGGATTTAAGTTTCTGTTGCTAATTTCTCATTTATTGCTTTTAGTCAAATCATTAGTCAAAGCAGTTTATTCAAGTTTTTCTTCAGTTTAGTTGCTTGTGAAAATTTCTGTTTCAGATTAGAAATTAGAATTGTGGTTATTGAGATTCTGATTTTCAGGTTTTATAAGTTCATTCTACTTGAGAAATAGGAATAAGATCAGTAAGGGTGTGTTTGATTTAAGGCAGCTTATGGGTAATATTGGATCTGTGTTTCTGTTTGGGTGAATGTGTCTTAGATCTAAGTGTTGTAGTGTAAACTGCATAGTAAGGGATATTTGGATCTATGGATTTCACTATGATATTGTTGTTGAATTGTGATTTGCTGAGTTTATAATTTACTGCATCACTTTCATTTAGATCAGTTCTAGCATAATATTAGGTGTGTATTGGAGTATAGTCATTATTGCTTTAGATTTCATGGATTCTGCTAGTTTATGGTGTTTATATGAACTGTGATCTTTGGAGTTGTTAAGCTTTATGAGGATTCATGTTAGTTGATGTTTAGAATAGCTTAAACGCATATAGATTGAGAGATTAGGGTAGCTTAAATTCACTGCAGTCAACTTTGAGTAGCACTTAATTAGTTAAAATTAATCTGTGAGATCTGTTGCATGTTGTACTTAGCTGCTATATTCATGTTCTGATTTGATTGATCATATGTGGTTGGAATTTGTTTTGGATTGATGTTCTAAGTAGCTTACCAGCTTGTAGCTCTAGATCAATTAGAAAATCTCAGTTTGTAGCTCAATAGCTTATCTAAATTTAAGCTCAAAGGTGACTGTCTGCTATAAGTCTGCTCTGTACTTCAGCCATAAGCTCAAGTTCATGAGCATTTTTCTTGCAATTTATTTGAGTATTAGAGTGAGATTTTTGGGGCAAAAGCTAGTCATACTAGCTGTTAATCAAAATCTGCTTTTGTTTTGATTTCTTAGCTTATTTGGATAGCTTACTTGAGTCCTTTTTGTGCCTGTTTGAACTGCTTAATGAACAATTGTGCTAAGTTTGACTGTCTGGTATATAAGCTGTTTTCCAGCTTATTTGAGCTTGATTAAGCTAATTCTTTTCATAAAATTAGTAGCGGCTTATTGTTATTTGATTTGCAAAAGAAGAAAAATAAAAAAAAAAATAGTTTAAATAATTCTTAGTAGCTTAGGATTGAACCTGGGTCGTTTGTAGTTTAAAAACGTTTTTCAATTCTTAGTTTTTACCAATTGGTCCGCTAATTTCATTTTTGTCTAATCCAGTCCCTTTCTTTCTTTTTCAATTTCAGTTTTATTTAAGTTTCAGAAAAGTACCATTTGGTCCCTGTCTTTTAGTAAGTCAATAATAGTTTCAGTTTTTACCATTTTAGTCCCTCATTTTTTATAAAACTTTATTTTCTTAAATTTCTTTTATAAAATCAGTTTTTAATAAAATTCATTTTCGTCCCTTAGATTTTATTTTTATTTTTATTTCTATTTTTAGTATAATTTCACTAATAGATTTATAAATCTCGGGATTAGTCCGGGATTTGCATTTATTTGAATTTTCTTTGTGTGCATTTATTTTAATAGCGTAGATTGCTTTTAATTTTTCTTATTATAGTGTAATCAATTCTAAAAAAAATAATCACTTTCACTTTCACTTATTCACTTCACATTGTCACGACTCCGAATCGACTTAAACGCCGTCAAACCTTCGTTGGGAGAACGACCCGGGGAATTGTATTCGTTACAATTTCTTTGGATTCAAAAATAAAAATAAAAATATATATTACATCAGTACTAAACATAGGTGTATCTTCTTAATAAATCCATTGAGGTAGCTCCAAATTAGTGTCCTAAAAAGTTCGGGCTCATAATGTGTTAAAATCCTAACTTTTCTGTGTCGAGTTACCGGGGCATATGGGGGTGGTAGTTTAGTTAAAAGAGAATTTGGCTCACTCTCTTTTCAAATCGTTTCTTAGTGTGAATTTTTGTCTAACCTCGAATGTTGTTGGACAACCAATCAACTCTTCAAGGGATAAGATTCAGCAGTTCCTCTAAGTTTCTGACGTAATGGTGAGTGAATTGGTGATAATGAGAGTGATAATTGAGTAAGTTTCGTATTAGGCTGGGGTTGTGACATTAATACACATGGATCTTCAGCATCCG
Source organism: Artemisia tridentata subsp. tridentata (assembly GCA_021014915.2). Taxonomy (NCBI): domain Eukaryota; kingdom Viridiplantae; phylum Streptophyta; class Magnoliopsida; order Asterales; family Asteraceae; genus Artemisia; species Artemisia tridentata. The sequence goes on from CP139504.1 coordinate 55,848,203, forward strand.
GAGTTATATGATAATTAAGTGATGCACGAGTAGTACGGAGGGTAAGTTTGGTAATGTCAACTGGTTAGGTAGACATGGTATTGTAGTAGCCGAAAATAATAATTATAAGTAATTTGTACGTTAAGAGCGTAACGGTAAGTGTGGGATAATACAGTGTGTAACGCGTGAAGAGTGATTATCAAGCATGTAAAGATTAGTGCAAAATAATCTTAATAGGTAATGTATTGAGCACGGCAGTCTGCAGACACGGAGGGCGTAAAATGGTATGGTGTAAAATCATTCATTTTGAAAGTGTGGTTATAGTTCGATGTTTGAAAACATTTGATTCTCTATAACCATAGGCTCTGATACCAAACTGTAACACCCCCTAATTTGGTTTGTGGCAGCGGAAAAATAATTAGGGTGTTACGGTGAGGATCGAAGTTAAAATTTCAGAAAACGGCCCGGAAGGGGCGTTTTGAAAGGTCATATGTCATTCAAATGATATTTTTGATACAAGAGTGAATTATTTGATTTGAAAACCCCATAAAAGATGTGATAATTTGGAAAGAATGACATATTTGATTTTACACCATTAAGTTATCAGAGTAAAAGATGCCCGCTCCGTGTCTTGTCCTGCTCCGTTAATTACCTGAGATAAACATGCTTAAAACGTCAACACAATGGTTGGTGAGTTCGTGGAGATTAATAGAAAATAACTTTCTTTCATTAGATTTAAAAGGTGTACAGTGATTGTCGAAATAAATAATAGTTCTTCATTAAATAAATAACGAGTCGTGTTGAATAAAAATCCACAAGTAATTCATGTATGATCTCAAGCGATCATAAGTTTCAAGTTATAAATGAAGATGAGCTACGTTGTTATACGCTCAAAATGATATGTTGGGTCAACTTTTAGGAGTAACGATATACTAAGGAATTTGAGCTATCTCGAATAGAATTCTCATTTAAGTCACATACGATAACAGTTAAAGTTCAAGTACATGATTCATAATTATAACACATAGTGAAATTAATAATCTAGAGTCTGAAATCTATCAGTGTAAAGTGGTGGTCTTCTAAATACAGCTGTACCCTAATATATATGATACATTCATATATTCATAAAGTTATATTGCCCTAAGCCTCATGATACGCAAACGTTAACAATGTGTCGCACAAACGACATGTATTATATCGCACAAACGACATGTATTATATCGCACAAACGACATGTATTATACTGCACAAACAACATGAATTTATACCGCACAAAGCAGTATGAAATGTATCGCACAAACGACATGTATTATACTGCACAAACAGCATGTATTCAATGAGAATCAGTGTCATGTTATGACAAGTAGTTTGGAGTGCTTTTATCCAAGTTCAGCATGTAAGGTACGCAAGTAAATTGCAAGTAAAATGAGCATATAAGTCTACTAGGGAGTATATCGTAACATGTAACCAGGAGTAGTAATTCATAGAAATCTTCCAAGTATAAAGTAATTGAAAATCATTCGAGCATGTATCTCCCCAAAAACATATAACTTGTAAATAAATAAAAGTGGGGCTACAACTCACGGTAAGTCATAAGAGTTTTCATAGTGCTTATAGAAGTATTTTATCGCAAAACAAATCATATAGTTGATAAATGAGTAAAATATTTCGAAGCATGTATCTCCCCCAAAAAGTATAAATCAAGTATTTAAATAGGAGGGGCCACGACTCACCTTAGCCACAGCAGAGCAAAGATCACACTGACACGACTGGCATTTAGAGCATATCACAACGGTCTCAAAACATATAGCACGACGATACACAACGGTCAAGGATCGGCACAACCTAGTACGTATACAGTTATCTCAAAACACGTCTCGCACAATAATAAAGTCTATAAAAGACAATGTGTCGTAGTTTTCGTGGATTACTCAGTTTTCAAAACTTATCAAAAGCTTAGTTTAAATGTTTCGTGTGGTGTGGTAAGATAACCTAGACTCGACGTACAACTCACGCCAAAAAGAATAGACATCAACTAACTCAAGAGGATACTGACGAGAACTCAAACCAATGAGGACAACTTAGAAGCTAAAGTCAAATAAACACCTCAAATAAAATAACTAGTTTGTACATTTCGGCATTTACCCCGTTATTCCCAAATAGTTGGTATAAGACAATGATGTTTTATAATAAAAATGAGTTTCGTTAATAAAACTAGTTTTTCTCGAGTCATCGAGACTTGGATTAACCAAAACTGAAATTACAATATTTAGCAAGTTTATGTCCCACTATTAACCTCGTAAATATTAGTTTAGGTTTTATTGAAGATTTTGTGTCCAGTCCGAGTTTAATACCGTCTCAAGTCTCAAAATGTTCAATGAATCCGATATCTAATGTTGTAAGTCCGATAACGATTCACAATTGTCCAAACGTCCAAGTCAAAGTCCGTATTCACCGTATTCAAATTTAAGTCACGATTCCAAGTTCAACCCGAAATGTACTAATGTGTATTAATGTCAAATCAAATAAATATCGTTAGTTCACGTTTAATAGTTTGAAATATTACTACAAATTACTTAGGTAAATTTAACTGATCCAATCCCGTTTTAAAACTTTAGCCCCATGTCATGGGCTATTAAGCCCACTATCCAGTCATTTTAATACAAACACAAATGCAAACAGGGCCCTCTTTCATGGGCTACTAAGCCCATTGCCCATCCATTCCCAAATCCAATTAACACCAAATAAGTCACATAGAATAAGCAAATTTTGAATCTGTCACACAAGACACAAACCGGGTCCGAAGTAAAATAAGTATACACTGGGTCGTACGGACCCGTAACCAAGACCACAACCCGACGTAAATACACGCACCCTTGTGGCTGTTAACTCGAGACTCTAACCGAAGTCGCATAAACCACAACTACAACAAATTATAACCATAACCATTATAAGAAGCAAAACAAAGTTTCACACCATTTCGACACCCCTTGGTGTCTTGCTGAACCGAGACCAACAACCTAACAATGACAACCAACAACAATACTACAAGTATTTGCCAAGAACATTACCGAGACCCTAGTGGTCTCGGTCTCTGTCCGAAACGCAGCTAAAACTATATCGAGACCAAAAATCAAATCAAGATCAAACTATTATATAACTAAGTCTCCATTGGAGACATCAACCGAACTGCTAGTCGGGTTTTAACCCGACCCGTATACAAAACCGAATCAACAAAACCTGTTAACAATCTTACCACACGAATGATTTTTAAAAACGTTTTCACTCGATTTTTAAATCATGATTCAACAGCCTCGTTTTATAGTCACGATAGTTAACTCAAATCGATTTAATTCCGTTATAGATCCACGAAAACAGAGCAATAATAATCGGTAATAAATAAAGAAAATATAATGACGGGATTCTCGGTTTTACCATGACGAGAAGGAGAAGAACAGAGCGGCGGTGTCGCGTGGTGACTGGAAAGACTCGAACCAACAAACTCCTTAAAAATAGCGGCAGCAGTGGTGGTTTAATCGTGGTGTTTGAGTGAGTTTCTTGGCGCGTGGATTATGAGGAAATGATGGGGATGATGAGGGGATCATAGTGGTGGTGGCGGTGTAGTAAGGTGAGCGGCGGTGATGGCCGGGTGGCCGGAAATGGCGCCGGATATTTGAGGAAGGAGAGAGATGGGATAGCTAGTGAGGGAAAATGGGATTGGCTGTGATGTTTATAAGTGAGTATATATAGAGCGTAGAGATAGGGAAATCTAGATAAGATAAGGTAATCTAGCATGCGCCAATGATATTGCAGATTGTTAGATTTTTGTAGATAAGGAAGTGAACCGTAGATATTTAGTAGATTTTTGATGTCCTTTCGATGTATACGTGGAATGAGAAGATATAAAACATGTGGGAATTAGGGTATTATATGTGAGGGAATATGTATGGGCTAAGATAACATGTTGCTCAAGTAGTTATAGTAGGTATAGATTGATTACATATTTTTATAAAAAGAGTCGGTTTGATTTGTATCATCCGAAAGATCTATGTAATATTTATATATCCAGAAGAAAAATAAAAGGATAGATCGTATATAAAAGATATAGAACCAAATGGACACATTTTGCTTGTGAAAAAGAAATAGATTGATTTATTATGGAGTAGAATTTGCATGATCTACGTATTACATATAAGAAGAGTTTGCATACATAACTTTGTATTGTAAAATGAAGGTAAGTTGGAATTGAGTTAAATATTCCAATTGTAGAAAAGCTTGCAATTATTTGGGACGTTTGAATTTAGTGAAAATGGGGTGTCGTAGTTTATTCGTGTCTCGTAGTATGTGTCACGAAAATGTAACGTGGTAATGTTAACAATAAGAGAAATTTTTTAATTTCCTCGTAAAAATAGGTTTTGTTAAAAGGTAACACCAGATTATTATTAATCAGTGAGATTTATTACGATGAATTTTTACGGTATCTTACAGTATCCACCCCTAAATTTTGAACTTCGTCCCGAAGTTCAGTGTGTGATAGGTGTTGGGAAATGTGTTGTTCTGAGTTGAGGGTTTATGGAGAATTGTTGTCGAGAGATTTCTATTCGAAAATCGAGGAAACGAGATTCTAGTTAGATTTATTCATGCTGGATGAAATAGATTCGAATGTTGGGTCAATTAATAAACCTAAGGATTGTGAATAATGAGAATAACGGTCAGGAATTGTGGGAATTTAACGGCTAGTGAATAGTGTGTACCAACGGTCGTGATTTAAGCGTTTGTCATTCCGTTGGTGATTGTAGCCCTTATCGTGGATATGGCGTATGGAAAATAGGTAGTAGGAAGGTTGGAATATATAGTTGTAACTTTAGCATTATCGTTGCTAATTTTGTAATTATGTACTAATTTCCGTGTATTCTAATAAAATCTATGTTATTTGTGTTTTTCATAAGTCTTTGTGAGTTCTTAGGTTTCTAATGCTTGTACTTTTATCAGTTCCTTATCATAAGAATGGTGAGTAATATGTGTAGGTATTTATTTGTGGTTGGTCAAAAGTGACATTTATAAGCAATTTATTTTGTCTCAAGATTTTGATTTTGAATGGAAATTGTTATTAGAAAATCTGGAAGATAACTGTTTCATTCATGACATGATTCTTCCTAAATTAGACATAGTTGATCAGGCTATGTATAATTTGAGGACCAAATAATGTAATGCTTGACTCAGTCACCGTGATATTTATGCTTCCTCAAAAAGTTTTATATGGTTCAATTATAATGGTTCCGCCACAAAGTCGGACACCCTCTGATTATTTTCAAATGAATTATAAAGTTTTTGTTCATATTTCGAGGATAAGTCAGGAATTTCTAAAGTGCTACTAGGATATCTTTGGTATAGACTTAAGTTTTAGGTGAGGATTTCTTACAATGTGGTAATAATCTATTGTTTGGCTTAGAAATGGTGTTGTCCAATTTTCTAAGATGAATACAGTGTATTGTTACATAACTACTATGAATAGGGAGAATAGAATAGAAATAGACGTGGATTATAATTATTTCGGAAATATTACAAGGTAGAGTCTTCATACTGTAGAAAGATAATTGTTACACTTAGGTTACATCCATCATACATAAGGTGAATACAAACGGAGATACAACTTAAATGGTTTTAGACTAGAGTTTATTTATCCATGACAGGAATTTATTATCTGCTTAACATTGGTGTCATCCTTCGGCGTTGTTAAGTTCCTAAAGAGTTTCCATTCTCTTCCACGGGTCTTGTCGTTCTAATTGGTATTTCGTTTTGGGCATCGGTTCTTGTAGTGCCCCTGCTCGCCACAGCCGTAGCACACTATTTCTATTGGCTGCAAGTTTGCATCCGTGGCTCTGCAGTCCTTAGTTTTATGGCCCATTTTTCGGCACTTTCCGCATCGGTCAGGACAAGGTCCATTGTGATGCATCCGACATTGGTTACACTGGGGTAGTGTCCCGGCATAGCCCTTTCCTTTAGTGGGCACATCCACATAAGCCCTGGCGGTTTCCTGACGGCAGTTTTGCGGGCGGTGGCGGTCGTTGCGGTGTTGCTGATAGTTGTTGTGGTGGTTGTTGTTGTCGTTCTTCTTTTTGTTGTTGTTGGGAGTGGTGATTACATGATCATTTATCGTTCTCTTATGATCATTACCGTCGGAGGTAGAATTTCGTTTGATTTCTCGATCCAATAATCGCTGTGCAAGTGTGATTGCATCCTCAAGAGTCTTCGGGTTGGATGCGGTGACGTCCCCCTCGATGCTTTGGGGTAGTCCTTCCACATAGCGTTCTAGCGTCTTTTCTATGTCTGACACCATGGACGGGCATAGAAGAGATAATTCTTGAAATTTTCGGTTGTACGTCCTCAGGTCATTATTTCTCACCACTAGTTGATGAAATTCATCCTCTAGTTTCCTAACCTCCGTCCGAGGACAGTACTTCCTTAACATCTTATTTTTCAATTCAGTCCAGGAGATTTGGAATGCTGCATCGGCACCCATGGTTTTGACAATAGAATTCCACCAAGATAGGGCATCTCCCCTTAAAGTTCTGGTAGCAAAAGTGACTTTGTTGTTCTCTGCGCAGTTGCTTCTCATGAATACAGTTTCACTACATTCAAACCACTGAGCCAACTCTGTCACTCCTTCTATACCCTTGAAGGTGGTTGGCTGACAACTCATGAAGTCTTTGTAAGTGCATTTACGCTGTGTAGATGCCTCACCTTCAGTCGTTGCTCCTATGTTATTGCTTTTGCGGGTGGCAGCATCGGCCTCGCGTGCTGCGGCGATGCCGGCATCAATCATTCTTTGGACATCCTCTGGCGTTAGTGCTGCGGTAGGGTTGGTAGTTTCGTGTCCGGTACGCACCATTTTCTATTAAGGCCATAAGGAACACGGATTTAGGATTTACATAATAGTCTTGTTAGAACGATTTGAGTAATGGAGAAGTGAGTATATGAGTTCTAACAATCCTGCCAAAACGTGAGGTTATGATTAAATTGAAGATCACAACAATTACGACATGTTTGGATACCATCGTAAGTGAGTGATCACTTCTTGGTATAGAATTGCTAAGGAATAAACTATTTCTTCTACAAAAAGCCGAAGTTCAGCAACTTTCTCTTCATTCATCAAGTTTTCTTCCGAAATTTTGTCTTAAAGAATTCTATGGTCATAGCCTAGTTTGTGTTGGTATGAGGAATCCTAACAATCGTAGGTAATATTATGGTAGGTCTGGATATAATCACCGTAAATATCATAATATTAATAACTTGATCGATTGTTTTGCAAAGCAAACGATACAAGGTCTTTTATTAATGTTCCATGCAATAGGTTAATAAACCTCTGTCTTTCTCATTGTAAGGATTGTCATGTGGGAGTGTTTCTCAATATCTCTGACTGAAACCTTATCAGTCCGTCCTAGAAGTCCATCTTGTCGGACAAAAGTTCAGGTAGGGTGTCGTTGGTTGTGAGTGGTGTTTTGTCAATGATGTTAATAGGAGTGTATCGATCTGTTCTTTATGACGCTCCAGTCGCGTCATGTTGGTGGGAGGAGTAGGTGTGTGGGTAATTGTTGTCCTAAAGTTCTATCCAGTCTTGAGGATTCGGGTTGAAAGAGTGAAAGCAGGTGGGAAATAGTAATTACGAGGGAGACCTGAGAGGGTAAATTCTCTCTAGGAGTCGACTCCCGTTGGTGGGGTGTAAACCGGTAAGTCTGGGTGAGTAGTCTTAACAAGTAGTCGGGTCCAGTCGACGGTGAAGGGGATGATGAAACTAGTGGTGGTAAGGTATGGTGACATTATCCTGATCATGTCTAGGGGTGAAATAAGGTGAAAATGGTAGTATAATTGGTACTAAACATAGGTGTATCTTCTTAATAAATCCATTGAGGTAGCTCCAAATTAGTGTCCTAAAAAGTTCGGGCTCATAATGTGTTAAAATCCTAACTTTTCTGTGTCGAGTTACCGGGGCATATGGGGGTGGTAGTTTAGTTAAAAGAGAATTTGGCTCACTCTCTTTTCAAATCGTTTCTTAGTGTGAATTTTGTCTAACCTCGAATGTTGTTGGACAACCAATCAACTCTTCAAGGGATAAGATTCAGCAGTTCCTCTAAGTTTCTGACGTAATGGTGAGTGAATTGGTGATAATGAGAGTGATAATTGAGTAAGTTTCGTATTAGGCTGGGGTTGTGACATTAATACACATGGATCTTCAGCATCCGGAGTGATATGATAATTAAGTGATGCACGAGTAGTACGGAGGGTAAGTTTGGTAATGTCAACTGGTTAGGTAGACATGGTATTGTAGTAGCCGAAAATAATAATTATAAGTAATTTGTACGTTAAGAGCGTAACGGTAAGTGTGGGATAATACAGTGTGTAACGTGTGAAGAGTGATTATCAAGCATGTAAAGATTAGTGCAAAATAATCTTAATAGGTAATGTATTGAGCACGGCAGTCTGCAGACACGGAGGGCGTAAAATGGTATGGTGTAAAATCATTCATTTTGAAAGTGTGGTTATAGTTCGATGTTTGAAAACATTTGATTCTCTATAACCATAGGCTCTGATACCAAACTGTAACACCCCCTAATTTGGTTTGTGGCAGCGGAAAAATAATTAGGGTGTTACGGTGAGGATCGAAGTTAAAATTTCAGAAAACGGCCCGGAAGGGGCGTTTTGAAAGGTCATATGTCATTCAAATGATATTTTTGATACAAGAGTGAATTATTTGATTTGAAAACCCATAAAAGATGTGATAATTTGGAAAGAATGACATATTTGATTTTACACCATTAAGTTATCAGAGTAAAAGATGCCCGCTCCGTGTCTTGTCCTGCTCCGTTAATTACCTGAGATAAACATGCTTAAAACGTCAACACAATGGTTGGTGAGTTCGTGGAGATTAATAGAAAATAACTTTCTTTCATTAGATTTAAAAGGTGTACAGTGATTGTCGAAATAAATAATAGTTCTTCATTAAATAAATAACGAGTCGTGTTGAATAAAAATCCACAAGTAATTCATGTATGATCTCAAGCGATCATAAGTTTCAAGTTATAAATGAAGATGAGCTACGTTGTTATACGCTCAAAATGATGTGTTGGGTCAACTTTTAGGAGTAACGATATACTAAGCAATTTGAGCTATCTCGAATAGAATTCTCATTTAAGTCACATACGATAACAGTTAAAGTTCAAGTACATGATTCATAATTATAACACATAGTGAAATTAATAATCTAGAGTCTGAAATCTATCAGTGTAAAGTGGTGGTCTTCTAAATACAGCTGTACCCTAATATATATGATACATTCATATATTCATAAAGTTATATTGCCCTAAGCCTCATGATACGCAAACGTTAACAATGTGTCGCACAAACGACATGTATTATATCGCACAAACGACATGTATTATATCGCACAAACGACATGTATTATACTGCACAAATAGCATGAATTTATACCGCACAAAGCAGTATGAAATGTATCGCACAAACGACATGTATTATACTGCACAAACAGCATGTATTCAATGAGAATCAGTGTCATGTTATGACAAGTAGTTTGGAGTGCTTTTATCCAAGTTCAGCATGTAAGGTACGCAAGTAAATTGCAAGTAAAATGAGCATATAAGTCTACTAGGGAGTATATCGTAACATGTAACCAGGAGTAGTAATTCATAGAAATCTTCCAAGTATAAAGTAATTGAAAATCATTCGAGCATGTATCTCCCCAAAAACATATAACTTGTAAATAAATAAAAGTGGGGCTACAACTCACGGTAAGTCATAAGAGTTTTCATAGTGCTTATAGAAGTATTTTATCGCAAAACAAATCATATAGTTGATAAATGAGTAAAATATTTCGAAGCATGTATCTCCCCCAAAAAGTATAAATCAAGTATTTAAATAGGAGGGGCCACGACTCACCTTAGCCACAGCAGAGCAAAGATCACTGATTGGCTCCGAAACAGTCAACTTAAATCAACCACGGATGTGGTCAAACAAAGTCAAACTAATCAAGAACACAATGCAATTATCCAAGGAGTATAGTTTTATCCCCGGGTCGTTTAAGTCCCAGCGAGATGCGAAATTGTGCTTAAAAACGGATCGTGATCAAGTGTTTATGAACAGAAAAGGGATTATGGATTTGATTACACTAAGAAGATAAGAAAATAGCCTTAACCAAGCTATATAAACAAGAACTGGAAACCAAATTACTTAAAAACGTTTAAAACTAAAAGACGTACGTTTAAATTTAAATAAACGTAAACGTACGAAATAAAAAATGAGTTTTAAGAAATAAAAAGCCTACGGATATGAAATTTATATTTTTACAACCCTAATAATAAAAGAAAATTATTGGAAAAAGAAAATTATTTATTTGACTTATTAATTAATTATTATTAATTAAAAACTATTTTTAACTATTAAATAATTATCTAAAAAATGAGAAAACAAGAAATAAACCTAGAAAAATGAAATTATCACTTAGATAAATCTAAAATATTATAAAACTTATTTTAAAACTGAAATTATATTTATTACACTTTTTATCTAATTATTATTAATTAATTATTATTCTAAACACTTTTTAACTATTTTAAATTCTAATAAATACTAAATAAGCAAAGAAAATTCTGAAACTTTTTATATAATTATTAAATAAGTACAAGAGGCTAAGAAAATTATAAAAATGAAATTTACTTAATTAAAATTTAAAAAGATAAATCCTATTAAATAGAAGCTATCACTTTATTTCTATTTTTGATTTTATTAAGTCCTAAAAATATTTTTATATTTTTCCTAGATTAAAAATGACAAAAGAAAATTATGAAAATTGGATTTATATTTTTCTGATTATTTTTCTATTTTTTATGATTTAATTACTATTAAAAACTAATTAAAATGATTAAAAATATAAAATAACTTAGGAAAAATCTGAAAAATTTAAGTTAAGTCTAGATTAATATTAAAAGGCTAGGAAAATTAAAATTACAAATTTAATAAGCCCAGAGAGTTGATTTGGGCTAATAAGCAGTTGGCTTATAAGCACAAAATAAGCTAAAAAGCAAATAAAGTTGCCAAAAGTTTAGGAACAAGGTAATATGATGAGATAACCACAAATCAACTAAAAAACACAAATAAAAACAAGAGATTAAACAGATTAAGCACTTGACTGCTATGGAAATTATAAGTCAGAAACTCAGAAAAGTGACCAACTTGCAGGCAAGATTAAGCAGATAAATAAGCTACTGAGGTGCAATCTTAGGGGGGCAAAAGCTTCTCTATACTACTGAGAGTCTTAAAAACACAAAAGCCCTATCACAATCACTCCAATTGATGTCCAATTTTGCCCAAGATCAGCAACAAAAAAGAACCAGGTCTGCTGATCTTTTGACTTTTGCAGAAAAGAACAATGGTTGACTTTGGTGAGTTTCTATTGATCACTACTGACTAATTATGTTATATTATGATATATTAAGATGAGTTTAATCTAGATTAACAAGTTATGCACCACTGAGATAAGATTTGTAGTTCAAAATCCTAACAGTGAAACAGTTAAGGGAGATTTAATATGATGTTTGACTTTTAAGCTAATGACCACTAACTTTTAACCTTTGACTGACCTATAGGAACCTAATGAGACTTGCTTAAACAGAAAACAACAACAAACAACAACCAAAACACAGACAATCTTACAAATCCAAACACCCCTGATCAGGACAGGTTTGCAAGATTTTCAAAGCAAATCTGAATTTTAAAACACAACACTTGTTTCCAACACTTTCTTAAGATTATATAAGACCAATTTAAACTAGAAAATCCCAAATATAGCAGCAAGAACACAGAACTTGACAATATGCTATGTTGACTGTTAAAATGAGATTTAAGCAAAAGGTAAATTTAATGAACAAGCACCTTTTTATAAGCTATATTATAACTTAATAATACCACAAAGACTGAAAAACACAAAGATTTAAGTACTAAACTAGCTTACACAGTGAAATGCAAATATTGACTTAAAAGGCTTACAATTGTGATCTAGCTTGAAACCAAGAACAAGGACCAAAGAAACACTCCTATAGGTTCTCCACAGAACCACTAACCCAGGGCAATCCAATATTTACCCTGCTCCAGCAATAAACTCCATGATCATCAATTGTTGACTTTCTTTGACTTTTTTTTTTTATTTCTGAATTTTTATAACTAAACTTGTTTTAATTGTTACTAATAGCTTAAATAAGCTATATGGGAGCTTATGTGACCCTGAGAGTCCATTTCATTACACTATAACAACAAATGAACTTAGTGATGATTTTGAAATTGAAGCAGAATTGCATAAGTTGAAACAGTTAAGGAAATTTGAAATTACTTGATTGAAAAGAGTTGAAATACACTTAGAAAGCTTGATACATTGCTTAAGAGCTTTAAAATTACACTAGAAATTTAAATTGCATAATACGACATAAATTTACTAAGAATTACACTAGATATCTATTACATACTCTCTCCTCTGCTCTTTATAGTCTCTAATCTTCTTGTCGACATCTCTGAGTGATTCCCACCATTGAATTGCTCTGATTTAATCTCCACAGTCCATTTGGCATTTTGGCGGGAAAAGTTGATTTTGCTAACTCCTCTGATTTTTGGTAGTGGGAGTAGGAAGAAAGCATTAATTGGTTTTGGATGTGTTAGGTGGAGTGTTGAGGAGGGGGGATGAGGTGGATGGTGGTTTTGGGTGAGCTGAGGGGTGACTGGGTGGTTTTGGCGGGTATGGTGGTTTAGGAAGACGGGTCAAACTTGGTTTGACCAAGTTTAACTCAGATAAGGGTTTTGGGCTTAGATAAGGATTGGGCTTGGGCAAAGGGTTAGTAACTGGGTTGGGTAAATGGGATAGGGGTTGGATTGGATTTAGTGTTTAGGTGTTGGGTTTAGGATTAGTTTAGGGTCCGGATTTGGTTTATAGAAAATAAGCACAAGGACCATTTTGTAATATTTGGATTTTGAAGGGCTGAAATTGTAATTTTCACAAAGTATCATAAGGTACCAATTTTGCCATAGATGAATAGTACAAGGGTTTTAATTATTAATTTTCCATTTTAAATAACCCAGGGACCATTTTTGACACTTTTTCAAAGTTGAGGGACCTTTTTGTAATTTTTGTCCAAACAATCATTCAAGGACCAAATTTGACAATTAAGATTATTTTAGGGACCTTGAATGATAAAATTCCATTTTTTTAGATTCTAGGGACTAGATTTGCCAAATTATGAAAGTTCAGGGACTAAAATGCAAATTATGCCATTTATTGTTTGTTTTTCCCTGAAACTTATAAAAACACAGTCAGATGATATTTTTATACATTTTTAGACTTTTTAAAGTGTTTTTGACTATTTCTGTAGCTCAAATGTGAAAGAAATGATGAGTATTTACACACTCATCAATCCCCCACACTAAACTATTGCTAGTCCCTAGCAATCTTTTATGAAGATTTAATGGATGTATCTCTTTACCAGAAGCCATCACCTCTGGAGTAGCCAAATGTTTCAGTTCAAGTAAGAACTATGGTACACTGATAACCATGTGATTTTGAGCAAATCACCAGCTGTAAACGGTTTTGATTTGTCTTTACCAGAAGCCGTTTGCTTCTGGACTAGCCATTGTTTTAGTATGTGATACTTTGGCACAATGATAACCGAATGATTTTGAGCAAACCATCAGCTTTCAACGGGTTTGATTTGTCTTTACCAGAAGCCGTTTGCTTCTGGACTAGCCAGCTCTTAGATAAATTACAACTATTATCTTTGGTGAGCTGATTACCAATTATGGTATTCCAAAGCCTTTACCACAAGCCATAACCTTGCGGGCTAGCCAACTCTTCACTAATTAAAGATATGGTGAGTCGAGAACCATACAATTTTTGGCAAATTGCAAGCCATAAACGGATTTGATATATCTTTACCAAGAGCCGTTTGCTCCTGGATTAGCCAATCCTTATGTGGGTTAGACATGGCGGACTGATAACCATTTTCTGAGTTCTAAGTGAGAAAAAATTTTAAAATTTTGGCTAAAATGGGGGTGCTAGATGGTACATTTGATCAAATTCGCTAGAATTTCCCCCCACACTTAGAACTGAATATTGCCCTCAATATTCAAAGAACCGGCTGTTAAACCAATACTTAGAACGTAAAAGGGAAATACTGAATAGCCATTATTTTCATATACATATTTATTTTATTTTTATTTAATTTGCATTTAAGCCGTTAAGGCATGCAAATTCCCCCTTTTTTTTTTTTTTTTTTTTTTTTTTTTTTTTTTGAACTGAAACTTATATACATATATACAACCTGTGGGGCATCTCCCCCACACTTAGATGGTAGAAAATAGAAAGAAGTCAGAATATATGGGTGAAAACCCATATGGTGCGGGCTAATGTTTTTTATCACCGAGTCACTAGCTTGACTCGACCCCGAATTAAGTTGATTCCTCCCGAACAGTCAGGTTTATCACGCTAGCTAACCGCTTGTGAACGGCCAACTGTAATAAAGTGCTCCTGAACAGCCCGGGAGAAAAAGCAATTTAAAAGTCTACGGGGAAGTAAGTGGAAGAAAAGAGAAAGAAAACAGAGACACGGGTGAGAACCCATGTTTTGCTAATGTTTTTGATCACCGAGTCACTAGCTTGACTCGATCCCCGCATTCATTGGTTCATGGGGAAAGTTTGAAGATCCGGGACAACCATAAATGGTATGTCCTCTCCAAAGTAGTGTTTTAATCGATGACCATTCACTTTGAAATTTGGTCCGTCATTTTGAGATAACTCAACGGTACCATATGGATAAACTTTTGTAACAGAGAATGGACCAGACCAACGGGATTTGAGTTTTCCCGAGAAAATCTTTAATCTGGAATTGAAAAGAAGGACTCGATCACCAACGTTGAAAACGCGGTTCTTGATTTTAGAGTCATGAATCTTCTTTGTCTTTTCTTTATAAATCAAAGAGTTCTCGTAAGATTGATCACGTAGTTCATTTAATTTATTCATTTGAACTTTACGGTGATCACCCGCAGTTTGAAGGTCAAAGTTAGCATGTTTCAAGGCCCAGTAGGCTTTGTGCTCTAACTCGATCGGAAGATGACATGCCTTTCCGTACACAAGTTTGTAAGGTGTACACCCGATGGGTGTTTTGTAAGCTATACGAAAGGCCCATAGTGCATCATCCAATTTATCCGACCAGGATGCACGATTTTCTCCTACAGTCCTTTCTAAAATTCTTTTAATACCCCGATTTGAAACTTCAACTTGCCCACTTGTTTGTGGGTGATACGCAGTGGAAAGACGGTGAGTTACACCATACTTTTGCATGACTTTGTCGAATTTGTCATTGCAGAAATGCGTACCACGATCACTGATTATAGCACGTGGAGTTCCAAAACGGGCAAAAAGAGCTTTCAGAAATTTTACAACGACTCGGGCATCATTAGTGGGTAAAGCTTTTGCTTCAACCCATTTTGACAAATAGTCAACAGCCACGAGAATGTATTTGTTTCCTCGAGATGATGGAAATGGCCCCATAAAGTCAATGCCCCAGACATCAAAGATTTCACAAACTTGAATTGCATTTTGTGGCATTTCATTCCGTTGTGAAATATTTCCGTGACGCTGACAAGCTTCACAAGTTTTTATGAGATCTTGGGCATCCTTATAGATCGTGGGCCAATAAAAGCCGGAATCAAACACCTTTTTGGCGGTGTAGTTTGGACTATGATGGCCCCCCGTGGGTCCAGCATGGCAAGCTTTGAGAATGTCAATAGCTTCCTGTCCGTAAACACACCGTCGGATGACTTGATCCGCACAGATTTTGAACAAGTAGGGGTCGTCCCAGAAGTAATGTTTCACATCTTTGAAGAATTTATTCTTCTGCTGGGTCGACATCCCTTTCACTATGAAGTTACCCGCATGGTAATTTGCGAAGTCAGCAAACCATGGGGTAGTAGAATCTCCTCGAAAAGTAACCGTATTGAGTGTCTCGAGAGGAAATGTTTCATTTATTTCCTTTTTCTCAAAAACATCTTGGTGTGGGTTTTCTAATCGGGATAGATGATCAGCAGCTAGGTTCTCAGCTCCTTTTTTATCACGTATAATGATATCAAATTCTTGCAGGAGGAGAACCCAACGGAGTAATCTCGGCTTTGCATCTTGTTTTGCAAAGAGATATTTGAGAGCCGAGTGATCCGTATACACTACACATTTTGTCAAGATCAAATATGGCCGAAACTTCTCAAAGGCATACACCACAGCCAATAATTCTTTTTCTGTAGTGGTGTAATGAGTTTGAGCTTCAGTCATTGTTTTACTTGCGTAGTGAATAGGCTAAAAATGTTTGGCTTTTCGTTGCCCCAGGACTGCACCGATAGCAAAATCACTTGCATCACACATGAGTTCAAAGGGAAAATCCCAATCGGGGGCAACTAGAATGGGGGCCTCAGTAAGCTTTTTCTTTAATATGTCAAAAGCTTTGATGCACTCTGGTGAGAAGATAAAAGGAGCATCCTTTTCAAGGAGATGAGTCATAGGCCGGGCGATTTTAGAAAAATCTTGTATGAATCTACGATAGAAACCGGCATGACCCAGAAAACTCCTAATACCTTTGACGGTAGTGGGATGAGGTAATTTACCAATGACATCAACTTTAGCTTTGTCAACCTCAATCCCGTTCTTTGATATCTTATGGCCTAGGACAATGCCCTCTCTGACCATAAAATGACTCTTCTCCCAATTTAGACAAAGATTGGTGTCTTTACACCTTTTCAACATGTTTTCTAAATTGGAGAGACATGCTTGGAACGAATCCCCAATGACCGAGAAGTCATCCATAAAGACCTCCATTGTTTTACCGATCATGTCGGTAAATATAGCCATCATACACCTCTGGAATGTGCCTGGAGCATTACATAAGCCGAAAGGCATACGTTTATAAGCAAAGGTTCCATAAGGGCATGTGAAGGTAGTCTTTTCTTGATCTTGTGGATCAATGGGAATTTGAAAGTAACCCGAGAAACCATCAAGGAAACAATAGTACTCGTTCCCTGCTAATCTCTCAAGCATCTGATCCATAAAAGGTAGAGGAAAATGGTCTTTACGGGTGGCATCATTTAACTTTCGATAGTCAATGCAAACCCGCCACCCCGTAACCAATCGAGTTGGAATTAACTCATTTTCATCATTCGTGACAACAGTTATGCCACCCTTTTTTGGAACACAGTGAATGGGACTAACCCAAGGACTATCAGAGATGGGATAAATCAATCCTGCATCAAGAAGTTTGAGAACTTCTTGTTTGATAACATCGTGGATTTTAGGATTCACCCTTCTTTGATGTTGGACTGCTGGTTTAAAGTCATCCTCCATTAATATTTTGTGAGTACAAAATTCAGGGTCAATACCCTTTATGTCGGAGAGTTTCCAAGCAATGGCTTGCTTGTGTGACTTCAAGACCTTTATTAGAGCAGTCTTTTCCTCATCACTTAAGTCTTTAGCAATAATGACGGGTAATTTATCATCACCCTCCAAAAATGCGTACTCAAGATGAGGCGGTAAGTCTTTGAGCTCGACCTCAGGAAATTCATCAGTTTTCTCAACTGATTTGACTTCCTCATTATGAAGTTCAACGGGAGGGAGTGGAGGAGAATTGTCCTGATTTAACAATGTCTCAAGAAGAAGAATATCTCCCTCCAGATCAATCTCAGCGTCATCAATCCCCTCTAGGAATGAATCACACTTTAGAAAATCATCGATCTCTTCCAAATTGAAATCACCTCCCTCAAACGGAGTGAGAGAAGGGGAAGAGTCGGAAATTCCAGGTAAAGAAGATGTGGTGGTATCCCCACTCACAGAATTATGAGAATAACCAAGAAACTCTTGAGAGTACTCCTCTGAAACAATATCAATGACATCGATTCGGTTAACCGATTCAGAATCGTAATTTGAGGAGTACCTCGAAGTTTGATCGAGGTTAAAGGTAACAGCTTCATGACCCACACGTAATGTGATTTCATGCTCAAATACATCTATGAGAGCACGGCCCGTTCTTAGGAATCCTCTTCCAAGAATGAGAGGAACTCTAGGATCAGCATCGAAATCAACAACCACAAAGTCAGCTGGAAAATGGAACTTTCCTACTTTCACAAATACGTCCTCAGCAATGCCAAGCGGACGAGATATTGAACGATCTGCAAGCTCAAGAGTCATGCAGGTAGGAGTAAGTTCAGGAAGAGAAAGTTTCTTCCATACTGATTTAGGCATCAGGTTGATGCTTGCACCAAGATCGGCCAAGGCATAGCATTCAACCATTCCTGGAAAGACACAAGGTAGTAGAAACCTTCCAGGATCTCCAAGCTTCTCGGGAAGCTTTTTCAAGATAACTGCTGAGCAGTTCTCATTTAATGGAGTCTTTGCCATTTCAAACAGTTTTTCCTTGTTACTTAACAAGTGTTTGATTGTGGATGCAAACTTGGGCATCAGAATGATAGCATCCGCAAAGCTTATGTCAAAGTGTAATTCTTGAAAAATCTTGAAGAATTTATCCATTTGTTGACTAGCTTTTTCGCGGAGCTTTTGCTCATTTAAACGTGATGGGTAGGGAATAGAAGTTTTGGATTTAGGGTTTTCAACCGGGGTTTCAGGATGTTCAAAGACAACTTGAGGTTTAGTCTTGGGTTTCGGGACAATTTGAGGTTGGACGTTGTTGGTACTTCCGTTATTGGTAGGAAATACCTGGTCCTTAGTCACCTCAGGCTCACTTCCCACTACTTTGGGGAAAGAAGAAGAAGTGGTAGTGGAAACAGTGGGTCCCTCATATGAAACACCACTTCGGGTTGTGATCGCCTTAGCATCGCCCTTCGGGTTAGCGATCGTGTTGCTCGAAAGTTTTCCTGAGCCCGAAGGTTGATCATTTAAAGATTTTTTAATCTCAGAGATCTGGCTGACCAACAACCTGTTTGTGTCCTCTTGAGCTTTCATGAACTGCCTCAATAACTCATCAGATGATGGATGTTGGGCTGGAATGGCTTGATGTTGATTAGGGAAATTTTGCATTCGGTTATTTTGATTATAACCTTGATGCTGAAAATTCCCTTGATTTGGATTACCATTTCCCTGAAAATGATTTCCCTGGTTGGAATTGTTTCGGTTAAAGTTTCCTTGGTGCTGGAAACCTTGATTTTGTCCAGAATTGAAATTCCCTTGGTTTTGATAACCTTGGTTCATTCGAGGTTGATTTTGGTTCCGGTTTTGCAAATTCTGGTTCTGATTAAAACCGGGTGGTCCTTGGTAGGTGCTAGCTCGGTATGGTTCTATTTGAGGACGGTATTGATTACCCCCTGATTTGAAGTACCGGCTATAGCATTCACTTCAAAAGGACTGCCATCGGTGGCAGTACAGTCGTAGTATGCGTGAGGGCCACCACAAGTAACACAGACTTCCACTTTCTTCACTTCAGCATGTGAAGGAGTTTGTGTGAAAGTGACTTTCTTTTGGCTTGAGAGAACCAAAGCTTGAATAGCATCCGTGAGTTTGTCAATCTTAGCATCGGTGCTAGAAGTACTTACGGGAGATGAAGTAGAAGGACCGACACTAGCCTGAGAATGATATGGCTTTGTTCGTGCAGTACGGACCTTAGACTTATTTTCAATAATCGCTAAAGCTTCTTTGACAGTTCTGCTCAAAAAGTTACCTCCTGAGGAGGCATTGAGAGAATCTTGGTCAGATTGGCTCACTCCATTATAGAAAGTGTCGATTTGCATCAACTCGGTAAAACCATGATGAGGACATTTACGAAGCAATTCTTTGAAACGATCCCACGCGTCACTAAACGATTCATCAAATCTTTGTGTGAATTTGATGATTTCATTTTTAAGACTTGTCGTTCTAGATGGTGGAAAAAATTCGTTTACAAACTTTGTAACTAAGTCCTCCCATGTCTCAATTGAACGAGGGGGTTGTTTTTCAAGCCATATCCGGGCTTGTCCCTCGAGAGAAAATGGGAATAGAAGAAGTTTGATTGAGCTAGATGGGATGTTTTTGTATTTGATGGTAGATGTAATCTTGTTAAACCATCGAATGTGAGCATGAGGATCATCCCTGTCAAAACCGTAGAATTGGCTAGAGGTTACAAGATTCAGTAACCCGGTTTTGAGCTCAAAACTCTCAGCTACAATAGCTGGAACAACAATGGCATCTCCATAACCCTCGATGGGTGCCTGGAGAAGCTCATTCATCGGCAAATCTGCCATGACGACAGAATCAGTACGTTCCTCAGATACGACTGATGGAGCAGAACGTCTACGGCGCCTTCGAGGTATGTTTCCAAGCTCACGGAGAGGGCTTGATGACCTAGAAGAACGAGTGCGCATGCACTAAGACGAGTCTAAGAATCCTTTATAGTGGAGGAAACTCAGAAAAGGGTAAGAAGATTCTTTTTGGATTTTTATTTAAACAAAATTTTTCTATTAAAAATCAAGATCGAGAAAAAACACAAGTGAACTTTAAACCAATAATCACAGGCGTACGGTAGCTCTCTAACTGACAAACGCACAGAGTGGCGGAGAAGCAAAGGTGGGCAGTTACGCTCCTTAAAAACCCGCTTCTTTCAGTCCGACAATTTAATGTCAGACTATCCTAGAACCTCCGTTAGAGTTTGTTTATCAATTAAAGGTGAGCCGATATTCGCAAGTGATACAAAGGCAAGTTTTTATCTTAAGTTTGGGAACTTATTATGGCCGCACCCCCAGTTAGGTAGTGCTCAGTCTTGGTTCTCGATGGTTAATTTTTTATTTATTGTTTATTATTTAACACAGAAAATGGAAAATATTTTTTTTTTGATGTTTTTATTTTTTATATGATATTGTATATAGAAAAGAAAAGAAAAATATTTTTGTTTTTTATATGGTTTTATGGGGAATAGGAATACGATATTTTTGGTGCTTGATCCGTTAAATGAGTTAACTTCACAAGCGTTTTGCTTTATATAGGATAAATATACAAGAGAGAGAAGATATTCACAGATTGGGGTTCAAAGACACGATACTGCAAAACGTTTGAAACACGCTGCACACCTCCCCGGCAACGGCGCCAAAATTTGATTGGCTCCGAAACAGTCAACTTAAATCAACCACGGATGTGGTCAAACAAAGTCAAACTAATCAAGAACACAATGCAATTATCCAAGGAGTATAGTTTTATCCCCGGGTCGTTTAAGTCCCAGCGAGATGCGAAATTGTGCTTAAAAACGGATCGTGATCAAGTGTTTATGAACAGAAAAGGGATTATGGATTTGATTACACTAAGAAGATAAGAAAATAGCCTTAACCAAGCTATATAAACAAGAACTGGAAACCAAATTACTTAAAAACGTTTAAAACTAAAAGACGTACGTTTAAATTTAAATAAACGTAAACGTACGAAATAAAAAATGAGTTTTAAGAAATAAAAAGCCTACGGATATGAAATTTATATTTTTACAACCCTAATAATAAAAGAAAATTATTGGAAAAAGAAAATTATTTATTTGACTTATTAATTAATTATTATTAATTAAAAACTATTTTTAACTATTAAATAATTATCTAAAAAATGAGAAAATAAGAAATAAACCTAGAAAAATGAAATTATCACTTAGATAAATCTAAAATATTATAAAACTTATTTTAAAACTGAAATTATATTTATTACACTTTTTATCTAATTATTATTAATTAATTATTATTTTAAACACTTTTTAACTATTTTAAATTCTAATAAATACTAAATAAGCAAAGAAAATTCTGAAACTTTTTATATAATTATTAAATAAGTACAAGAGGCTAAGAAAATTATAAAAATGAAATTTACTTAATTAAAATTTAAAAAGATAAATCCTATTAAATAGAAGCTATCACTTTATTTCTATTTTTGATTTTCTTAAGTCCTAAAAATATTTTTATATTTTTCCTAGATTAAAAATGACAAAAGAAAATTATGAAAATTGGATTTATATTTTTCTGATTATTTTTCTATTTTTTATGATTTAATTACTATTAAAAACTAATTAAAATGATTAAAAATATAAAATAACTTAGGAAAAATCTGAAAATTTTAAGTTAAGTCTAGATTAATATTAAAAGGCTAGGAAAATTAAAATTACAAATTTAATAAGCCCAGAGAGTTTATTTGGGCTAATAAGCAGTTGGCTTATAAGCACAAAATAAGCTAAAAAGCAAATAAAGTTGCCAAAAGTTTAGGAACAAGGTAATATGATGAGATAACCACAAATCAACTAAAAAACACAAATAACAACAAGAGATTAAACAGATTAAGCACTTGACTGCTATGGAAATTATAAGTCAGAAACTCAGAAAAGTGACCAACTTGCAGGCAAGATTAAGTAGATAAATAAGCTACTGAGGTGCAATCTTAGGGGGGCAAAAGCTTCTCTATACTACTGAGAGTCTTAAAAACACAAAAGCCCTATCACAATCACTCCAATTGATGTCCAATTTTGCCCAAGATCAGCAACAAAAAAGAACCAGGTCTGCTGATCTTTTGACTTTTGCAGAAAAGAACAATGGTTGACTTTGGTGAGTTTCTATTGATCACTACTGACTAATTATGTTATATTATGATATATTAAGATGATTTTAATCTAGATTAACAAGTTATGCACCACTGAGATAAGATTTGTAGTTCAAAATCCTAACAGTGAAACAGTTAAGGGAGATTTAATATGATGTTTGACTTTTAAGCAAATGACCACTAACTTTTAACCTTTGACTGACCTATAGGAACCTAATGAGACTTGCTTAAACAGAAAACAACAACAAACAACAACCAAAACACAGACAATCTTACAAATCCAAACACCCCTGATCAGGACAGGTTTGCAAGATTTTCAAAGCAAATCTGAATTTTAAAATACAACACTTGTTTCCAACACTTTCTTAAGATTATATAAGACCAATTTAAACTAGAAAATCCCAAATATAGCAGCAAGAACACAGAACTTGACAATATGCTATGTTGACTGTTAAAATGAGATTTAAGCAAAAGGTAAATTTAATGAACAAGCACCTTTTTATAAGCTATATTATAACTGAATAGCACCACAAAGACTGGAAAACACAAATATTTAAGCACCAAACTAGGTTACACAGTGAAATACAATTATTGACTAAAAAGGCTTACAATTTGTGATATAGCTTGAAACCAAGAACAAGGACCAAAGAAACACTCCTATAGGTTCTCCACAGAACCACTAACCCAGGGCAATCCAATATTTACCCTGCTCCAGCAATAAACTCCATGATCATCAATTGTTGACTTTCTTTGACTTTTTTTTTTATTTCTGAATTTTTATAACTAAACTTGTTTTAATTGTTACTAATAGCTTAAATAAGCTATATGGGAGCTTATGTGACCCTGAGAGTCCATTTCATTACACTATAACAACAAATGAACTTACTGATGATTTTGAAATTGAAACAGAATTGCATAAGTTGAAACAGTTAAGGAAATTTGAAATTACTTGATTGAAAAGAGTTGAAATACACTTAGAAAGCTTGATACATTGCTTAAGAGCTTTAAAATTACACTAGAAATTTAAATTGCATAATACGACATAAATTTACTAAGAATTACACTAGATATCTATTACATACTCTCTCCTCTGCTCTTTATAGTCTCTAATCTTCTTGTCGACATCTCTGAGTGATTCCCACCATTGAATTGCTCTGATTTAATCTCCACAGTCCATTTGGCATTTTGGCGGGAAAAGTTGATTTTGCTAACTCCTCTGATTTTTGGTAGTGGGAGTAGGAAGAAAGCATTAATTGGTTTTGGATGTGTTAGGTGGAGTGTTGAGGAGGGGGGATGAGGTGGATGGTGGTTTTGGGTGAGCTGGGGGGTGACTGGGTGGTTTTGGCGGGTATGGTGGTTTAGGAAGACGGGTCAAACTTGGTTTGACCAAGTTTAACTCAGATAAGGGTTTTGGGCTTAGATAAGGATTGGGCTTGGGCAAAGGGTTAGTAACTGGGTTGGGTAAATGGGATAGGGGTTGGATTGGATTTAGTGTTTAGGTGTTGGGTTTAGGATTAGTTTAGGGTCCTGATTTGGTTTATAGAAAATAAGCACAAGGACCATTTTGTAATATTTGGATTTTGAAGGGCTGAAATTGTAATTTTCACAAAGTATCATAAGGTACCAATATTGCCATAGATGAATAGTACAAGGGTTTTAATTATTAATTTTCCATTTTAAATAACCCAGGGACCATTTTTGACACTTTTTCAAAGTTGAGGGACCTTTTTGTAATTTTTGTCCAAACAATCATTCAAGGACCAAATTTGACAATTAAGATTATTTTAGGGACCTTGAATGATAAAATTCCATTTTTTTAGATTCTAGGGACTAGATTTGCCAAATTATGAAAGTTCAGGGACTAAAATGCAAATTATGCCATTTATTGTTTGTTTTTTCCCTGAAACTTATAAAAACACAGTCAGATGATATTTTTATACATTTTTAGACTTTTTAAAGTGTTTTTGACTATTTCTGTAGCTCAAATGTGAAAGAAATGATGAGTATTTACACACTCATCAATCACACTGACACGACTGGCATTTAGAGCATATCACAACGGTCTCAAAACATATAGCACGACGATACACAACGGTCTAGGATCGGCACAACCTAGTACGTATACAGTTATCTCAAAACACGTCTCGCACAATAATAAAGTCTATAATAGACAATGTGTCGTAGTTTTCGTGGATTACTCAGTTTTCAAAACTTATCAAAAGCTTAGTTTAAATGTTTCGTGTGGTGTGGTAAGATAACCTAGACTCGACGTACAACTCACGCCAAAAAGAATAGACATCAACTAACTCAAGAGGATACTGACGAGAACTCAAACCAATGAGGACAATTTAGAAGCTAAAGTCAAATAAACACCTCAAATAAAATAACTAGTTTGTACATTTCGGCATTTACCCCGTTATTCCCAAATAGTTGGTATAAGACAATGATGTTTTATAATAAAAATGAGTTTAGTTAATAAAACTAGTTTTTCTCGAGTCATCGAGACTTGGATTAACCAAAACTGAAATTACAATATTTAGCAAGTTTATGTCCCACTATTAACCTCGTAAATATTAGTTTAGGTTTTATTGAAGATTTTGTGTCCAGTCCGAGTTTAATACCGTCTCAAGTCTCAAAATGTTCAATGAATCCGATATCTAATGTTGTAAGTCCGATAACGATTCACAATTGTCCAAACGTCCAAGTCAAAGTCCGTATTCACCGTATT